>APFE030249467.1:130115-257806 GCA_000404065.3 Pinus taeda
AATGCCAGCTATGACAACTTTTTAGAATCAAGAAACGGCAGTTTGACTATGCTACTTTTTTGGCAAAAGAGAATGAAAATGGCGCACAATACATAAAAACACTTACAGTTCTTTGCACTATGGAGGTGGAATAATGTAAGAGAAGGGGGTTTTCACAGAAATACACTGACTACAGACAGCAAAACTCTTGAATAGGACTGAAAATAGTGAGGAAAAAACCAAAGTCTAAAGGTAAAGTTAACCTTCCCTTACCATCGCACCTGTCACACTGTGAATTCAGTATGCAGCGCACCTACTGCACTCGGGAGTGTGATTCATACAAACTGCCTTGAAGGCAGGGTGTGATGGTACTAGTGCAAGACTTTAAATGAGTTTTTACTCACAATTTACAATTCAGTTCAGGCATTTAGGCCAAGTAAGTGATGTTCAGTATATGTAAATCACAGGGGCTCATCTAAGGAGGTTACTAGAGCCACCACTTAGGGCAATTAGACTGTTTGCAGATCAATTGTTTAATTCATAAACAAAACCTGGAGATAGACTGAAGCAGCATTGATCTGCTTTGCATTTGTATAAAAAATGTAGTTGGAAGGCTAGATGGCTTGGCTTTAGGCTTCGTCTGTAATTTTATAAAAGAAACAAAGATACGCTGACAAACAATCTAGTTGATCCCCAGCAGAGTCGCCATTTTGTTACCGGGAATAGTGTCCACTCGGATGGTGCTATTCCCACAAAGACTGGTAGCTATCTTAGAAACAAACAAGTAAATTCTACTTTTGTTTTCCTTTATGAAAATAGATAAGAGTGGAACCAAGGAGACCAACCTTAGTCTTGTGCTTGATTTCCTTGTTTGATTCCTCTCCTTCCTGATAGAGCTTCGCCGCTTCTTCTTCGTCTGCCCAGGTTCAAAGAGCACCTGTGGAATCACAGCAACATACTACTATCGAAGAACAAAGATCTATACTCATAAATAACACAAGACCAAATGTGTGTTAACCATAGAAATGCATATATAAGTAAACATACAAGAATATAGAGGAAACCTTGAATAGCTTTATTAAGATGAAAAGTAGCAAGAGGATTACAACCATATGTTCTGACCCAGCATCATCCTCCAGCTAGAAAGCCCTTCTTCACCTCAAGTAAAGCTTAGATCACCCAACACTATGAATATACACCAGAAAAACAACAACACTTCTCTACAAGATACAAGATTCCAGCCTTTGGATCTCTGTGATGAGGGATCCATATATAGATGATTGTAGGGAGGTGAGTCATCTTCTAGGGTCTTGATTAGTGTCCTCTCTCTGATAGTTCCTACTTCCACTTGGAGAATGATGATCTCTTACTCATCCCTGGTTGAAAACCGAGAGGCAAGTGTCAGAGGGGAAGCTTCTGGAAGATTCCATGATCTTCCACCTCAAATTTTGTCCCTGCCATTTGTCCATTCCTGACCATCGCACCCTACAGAGGAGCCATTCAGTATGCATCACACGCTGTACATTGGGAAGGTGATATGCATCGCACCCTCTGCACTGGGGTTTCAGTATGGTCCAGTTTTGACCATTTATAAGCAGTTTTTAGTGGAGAACTTCTGGGAGATGATGTAATTAGCTGACCTTGTTCCCTTAGGCAGTGAAGCAACACTTTTAGGGACTTAGGAGCCCTCAGTTTATGGACATTTATGATTGGGGTTGAAGTGCCCAAAAATGTCTATAACATCAGGGTAAATTTCGTTGTGTAAGAATTAAGAGTTGGTGTTGTAGGATTTTAAGAAAGGGATGATATGTATAAAGATGATGTGAAACTTAAAGATATTTATGTAGATGTGAAAAATCCAACAGTTCATAACAGAAGCCAGTGGTTAGATAATCTTATACAAGGAGGTTTACTGTTTAAAGGTAACAAATTTTGTATTCCCAAATCTTCTATGAGGGAAAATATAGTTAAGGAGAGGCATAGTGGAGGATTATTTGGTCAATTGGACAAGACAAAACCTTTGCTCAAGTAAATCCCTTTTACTATTGGATAAAGATGCAAACTGATGTTAAGAAATTTGTTGAGAAGTGTAGGATATGTCAGCATGTTAAACGGAGAAGCCAAAATATAGGATTGTGCCATCCATTGCCAATACCAGATTGACCATGGGATGCAGTTAGTATGGATTTTGTTTTAGGGTTTCCTAGAACTCAAAGAAGTAATGATTCCATTTATGTTGTGGTAGATAGATTTTCCAAACGGGAACATTTCATTGCATGTAAAAATACTAGTGATGCAAAAAATATTGCTAATCTATTTTTTTAGAAGTTGTAAGGTTACATGGATTGGCTATAAGTATTGTGTCTGATAGGGATAGAAATTTTGTTGGGAATTTCTAGAGAACTCTTTGGAAGAAACAAGGTGCCAACATTAGTTTCATTTCAACATACCATCCTCAAACATATGGGAAGACTGAAGTGGTAAAAAGAAGCTTGGGAAACAGATTGAGAATATAGTCTATCAAAATCCTAAACAGTGTGATTTAACACTTGCTCAATCTAAGTTTGCTTGTAATGGAACTCCAAAATGAAGTACTAGGATGAGTCCATTTCAGATTGTTTTTGGTATGAATCCAAGAGGTGTATATGAGCTCAGAAATTTGGGTAAACAAGAGATAAGAAGTGCAAAGTTGAAGAGTTTGCAGAGAAGATGCAAAAACTACAGTAAGATGTCAAAAGGCAGATTGTAGGAAGGTAGTGGAAAATACAAATAGAGAGCTCATATTAAAAGAAAATAAAACTAATTCCGAGTGGGAGATCTAGTGATCGTATACTTGAGAAAATAAATATTTCCTATTGAGATTTAAAATAAACTAAAGATGAAAAATGTAGGGCCATGCAGAATTGTGATGAAGTTTTCAACTAATGTTTATGAAATTGGATTTCCAGAAGGAATTGGAATATCACCTATCTTCAATGTTGCAAATTTTTATCCATACAAAGAGATAGAGACAAAGCTATAGAAGATCAAGTTCAAACTTTAAACTGGGAAGAACAAATGCCAAAGACAGTCAAGAAAGAGGTGGAAGCTATTTTGGAGAAAAGAGTATCCAAAAGAACCAGAGGACATGTGTATTTTCAATATTTATTCAAATGGAAGGTACAACCAGTGGAGGATGTCAATTCGATAACAACAACAAAATTACAAAAGTATGGAGTAAAACTTGAGAGTTTGATGAAGAATTCTTTTCTTCCTCGGGAGTCTGATGTAGGATAATCTAGACTTAGCCAACAATGTGATTGTATGTTCACATGTTGTGGCTAACATGAGATTAATTTCATTGACCTGAGTGGTCAAAATCAGATTTAGTAGAGAGGGTTGGATCTCTCGAAAATTATCTTTACTTCATTATTGTAATAATTAGATCACTGTATTATTTTTAGACTAAGATAGAAGTTGTTAGTATAGGTGTGTATCAGAGCTTGACAATAGGGATTTAATGGTTGAGTTGATAAAAATAGAGATTGAGTGTCAATGCAGTTAGGATAAGATTTGATTCATAAAAGAGGAAAGAATCTAATAATAGAGGGATTTTTTTTGATGATCGAGAATAGAGTGAGTAAGTGAGAGGTGTGTGAGAGATAGGGTTTGAGAGTGAAACATAGGTCAGACAAACTATTGTAATCAAACCGAGAGGGCCAAGACTCTGTAATTTATATTTTATTGAATAAATTGGTGAAGTGTGATTTGTTCACACTTTTCTAGTGCAGAAATTCATTTGTATCTGTGTATCAGTGTTCTGGACCCAAATCAGGTATTTTTCTCTGTTTAAACATTTTATTGATAATCATAGTTGATTAGTATTAAAGATTAATATTGAGCTTAAGCGCTAAGCCTTTTCTTAAGTGTCTTTCTTAAAGGTATGAATTAAGCATGTGGTAGTATTTGATAAGTGGGAAGTGGTATCTTGCGTGCCCTAAAAGTGGTAAACGGTATTCCTAAAATTCACATGATTAGCCTAAGTGGGTGACACGTAGCACAAGATTACCAGAAACCTCAAACACTCTCGACCTGATATCGGTCGTGCAAGAATCCACACAAGATTATGTGATAGCCATTCGATCGAGCAAGATTGATCGACGGTGGAAATAGACCGAGCTAGTTGGCGAGTGGGTGATGCGATATCCATTGGATCTGAGGGAGTGAAATCAATGGCATTGATTAAAGTGCCTGACAAAAGGAAAATTCAAAGAAGGACTGATGCTGGTTGGTCAGGAAGGAGGGAACCTCAAGAGGTAATACAAATAGAAAATCTAAGTAATGCATAGTTGATTGGCTCTAAAGTTAACCAGTAGTCTAATTCCAGACTATCACCCCATTTTCGTCAACCTCATGCATCAGCCCTTAATATTCTTGTAAACAATTTAGGAAGGAAAACATCCATGTGGAATTTGAAACAAAACCGATTTACAAAGAGGGAAACATCACCATTTTCTTGACATGTGAATCCTAAAACCGAACTACATCTATATTACTAAATTGATTAGTTCAAATGTATTTCACTGCTTACAATTACAAAAAAATATTTTATTCTTGTATAATCCAACCATTACTGATTCTTTTTACAAAATATTTATAGACTTTGTCTCGACTAAATCGAGACTTCAAATAAAACTTATTACAAAATAATATCTACTAAAAAAATGTAGATATTTCCAAAATAGAACTAAGTAATAGGAAATCTATACTATTTCTAATTTTCTGTGCATAATTGAAGTGAACTATTTTTGTTTGTAGCTACTTTTTCTTTTCTTATTCTTGTCTATTGCCAAAACTATAAAATTCCTATTTATGTTTATTTAACTAGATCTAGTAACTTATCCCATTGTTCTTCACTTGGAGTGGCAAAATTTACCATGTTCCTGAATCTCTCATTTACTTTTGCATATGTCTCAAAAGTTGGCTTAGTCATAAATAGATGATGAATTTCATGTTGAATAAGGAGATCATGTTGTAGGACCTCCATGAAAGCTTATCCACTTATAGTTCCTCTAAATCTAGCAAATCTAGATGCATCTGAAACAATATTTCATAATTGATCTTGATATTTTTCTAATGGAATTCATTTTCCATTAGAAGCTCTTAAGGATGGGATCTCTTTCTCCTATAATGCATTAAATTGTTCATTGAATCTTTTTACCTATAACTCCAATTCTTTGCAATTATTTTCTAAGTGCACCATAAGATTTTTCTTTGTCAACATTCCTTTGACTTCCATCACTGTACTTGTTCTATCATGAATTTTGAGTTCTTCAAGGTCATCTTTAGTTTTTGAATTCAACATTTTTATAATCCTATGTGCTTCTATTGGTCTGTGCTCAATTTCAACTTTTGTCTACGCAATTACCTCCTTAACATTTAGCACTATCTCTTATTGTTCATAAATTATCTGAATAGTGGCCACAATTCTATAATATTTGCATTAATATTGTGCCAAATGTTGCACTTGGGTTCTGCAAACATTTGATTTGTAAGTGACTGATATTCATATTTTTTAATTTCCTTAATTAATCTGTAGTTCTTTTACACCTATGTTAGGTATGCATTGTCTTATTTTATCTTTCTTTATTCCACATTTGTGAGTGATGTTGTTAACTTTTTCTTTTCCTGATTTGTTCATGATAACTCTCCTAAAGGTTGGACTAGCTTCTCAGAAGAATCTAAACTTGACGTCTGTGTTGCCTTCTATGTTGTTGTACCTACTATTGATGTACCTATTGCTTCCAATTTTTCCTTTTCCTTCAATAATGCTTCCATGTCCTGTTCCATCTTCTAAATTTGAAAATTTTGTTCAACTACTATTTTGAACATTTTTTTTCCATCTCCATATTGGTTACTTCTTTGGCCCGAGGGTTCTTTATTGTTGGAAGCTTAAGTTGTTTCCCAAGGGCTTGAATATCTGCATTTTTGTTTTTAATAATCTCCTCGACTAGCTTGAAATCACTAGGATCATATGGTAGTTTGATAATTAAATATTCTAAAGTTTTAATTCTGGTGTCTTTGTCCAGAGAATACATTCTTTCAATATTTACCTGTGAGTGTACATTATTCAAAGAGGTCTGCCACATTGAGGCATCCATGGCTGAACTAGTCAGTATTGAGGAGATCATTTCACATGTTTTCTTATGCAAATCTATTTGATCAATTACATGGATCTTCTTGGTATCAACAAAAATTATGGAAGCCTTGTAGTCTTCTACACTTTTGGGAGTTGGTACAATAGCTTCCAAAAAGGAAATTCAGAAGTACCCCTTTTCTGAGCCAAATGTAAATAGATATTTGTGTTTTGTGGTGGAAGTTTTCTTCCAAAACTATGAATATGTTGAAACCTTCAAAGCTTCATTCTTAAACTTGATTCCCCTATATCTTGCAAAAATTATTTGTTGTTCTAGAGTTTGAGATGTAGGAGAGATAGGAAATTGAGTTGTCTCCTCTATACATGGAAAAGAAGTGGTAAGAGTACCTGTCAAAACCATTGTACTTTTCTCCTTTGAATCCTTTTATTCTAAGGATTCTTCTTGAATATTTATAACTTTAGGAACAGCCTTAGTAGTGGTTATTGGATCCTTCTTCCTTCTTTTGAAGACAGGGAAGTTTACAACCTGATGTTCTAAATATGTAGGGGACATACTCTCCCTTAGCCTCTTGATTTCTTTGTCTTTTGGAATAGGATTTTGCAGAGATGATTGATTGAACATCTTCTCTTTAGCTTCTTATAATGTGTTCTTTTTCAACTGAGCCTGGTTAGCATACTACTTTATCTTTTCCCTAGGAGTATGTGCATATGGAGTAGACTTCTTCTCAACTCTTAACCTTGAAATTATCCCTAATGGATCACAAGACAAAGTGAAGCTTAGTTTAAATTTCATTTGTTTTAATATTTCTTCCACATCCTTTGTTGATGCTCTGGTAGTTACAATATATGGCCTGATGTTTTCCTTCAATTTAAATTGTGATTTATTTTTATTTGATACAAATTGAATTTCATTCATATTTAACATCTATCTATGACATTCAAGGGAAAGGATTCTCACTGGCACAAACATTGGTAATCTATAGGGAGGAATCTCACACCCATAGATTCTAAATTTTTGTCTAATTTTGGTATAAATAACAATCTCCATGTTTGACTACTCAGATAGATATAAAACCTTCTTGATCTTTGGTGAATTCCTTGGTATAACATCACGACTGAGTAGACACAAGGATGTATGTAGAAAATTATCAATGAAATTGGTGAATTAATAATCCTCTAAGTTTCTTCTTACTAAAGAAGTCCAATGAATGACTAATAATGGGGTACCCTGATCATCCATCTTCTCTAATTGGAACTTGAACATATCTTCCTGGTAAAATAGCATGAGATATACTAAAATTGAATGGTGTTTGAACAAAGCTTCAACTTTAAACTTAAGAAACTTCTCATGTATGCCATCTGATAAGAATTGACTATAATTGAAAAGAATTGAAGGCTTTTGACCAACTGCAAATATTGATAGAAATCCTAGTACTATCTCATTTACCCACTACTCTTAGTGATAACCTAACAAACAAGTGACCATATAAATTACTTGTGTGGACATCTTTGGGAAGATAAAAGTAGATTATGGGGGATTTTGTTTCTTAGAAATCCTGAATTCTCAGGTGGAAAACATTCAAAAATGTTGTCTCGCTAGGGGAAGGTAAGTTTCTTGTATAAATACATGAGTGCATCAGTAGAAAATATATGTAAAGACGACAGGTGATTTATCTGAAGGGATTGCATATGATTTCTAGGGTAATTGAAAATAGGACTTCATTGTTCTTAGCAATTATTGCTTTCTCGCTAGGGAGGTACTTGTGATGACACCAGGTAGCAAATTCAGGGAAAATGTGAGTTTGAGGAAAGGTAAATTGAGGGAGAAATGATTCCTAGATACTTAAATCATCACTCTAGTCTACATATTTATGTTTTTCCCAATTATGGAGCTCATATAGATCAAACTCACATTGGGTTTCAACTATCTTGTACTAGGTATCAATCAGGGGAGTCCTATCTAAATCAAGGAAAGGGATTATCATGGGATTCTCCTCTCACATACTTTCTTTTCCTTTGTAAGATGACATATTTAGTTTCGAAGGAGAATTGATGAAAAAACATTACCAGATTACTATATGATAGAAAATTGTGGAAGGAAATGACTCGCTTAGGGCATTGTTAAACATCAAAATACTTCAATCTAAACCTGTATAATTCAATTGACTATCAAGAGGGAAATTTATAGGTTAATGGGATATTTTATAATCAAATTTTAGGGTGTTGTAATGGGCTTATTACCATTTTTGGAGTGTGGTAGTAATGAGGAATTGATACGTTGGTGGTAGAAATTAATTTCCCAACATTTATCTGACTATTGGTGGGTGATTTAAAATATATGGTCATATGACGGGGAGGGTAGTTGAGATGGAGGACATGATAGGTGAAAAATGGCATGAGAAAATAGCATAAGAGTGAACAAGTGAAGGGGAGCATGGGATAGTGGGTTTGTGGGGGGGGGGGGGGGGGGGGGGGAGGATGTCCAAACATCATTCCCCACCATTGAGCTGGGCGGGCACAATCGTAACCATCAAAAATGCAATTATTTTATACAAAATGATGACACATCGTGTCAAAATTACTCCAAATATTTAACACAAACTTTAATAAAACATTTCATTTGGCAGCATTTGAACTAGTGCACCCTTCGAGGTTATATTTCTATTTATTTATTCTTTTTTATTTCTTTTTTCCCCTTTAATTTTTTTTTCATTTTTTTTCTTTTCTGTTTTTCTCGCTTTTTAGATTTTTCTTTCTTTTCGATTTTTCTATTTTTCTTTTTATAGACTAAACAATTTAAAATGAAAAATAATTCTTACAATATCCCTTTGGGATAAATGGCTAAATAACCATACTAGACTATTATATTTATAGGAACCTAATAGGATTTTCCCTCATTTTGGTCCAAGTCTCACCTTCTTGAACCTCCAAGAAGAAAATTTATAGTAGAAATTTCAACATGACCCATTTAAAGATGGATTTTGGAAATAAAACCTCCTCTAATATTTTTTACCAAAATTTCATGACCGGATATTTCAAAATTGGACCAGAGGATCAACATAATTTTTCCTCACTATGGTCCGAGTTTCAACTTCTAGAACCTCCTAGAACCTCCCGAAAGAAAAGTTATAGAAACAAATCCAACATGACATGTTTAAAGAAGATTTTAGGAAGCCTATCTTACTCAACTAGTTCTATTACAAACTTTAAAACATATAAAAAGCTACATCCATGATAAATCTATTAAAGGTAAATGCACGCACATATAAACTTGCTAAAAATAGAAATTAAATAATTATGCATAAAAGATACTTATATTGAGTCAAATATTTTTCAATCTATAATTGAATAAGGGTAAGCCACTCTCCACCCAAGCATAGGCTTAGCTATGATGCAATATTTCTCATAAATGGCCACCCTCAAGTCAGATCTTGATGCTTTGACAGAAGAATCTAAAATGACAAATTTAGCACTTAATTTTCACATTATATTTAACTCAAAAGGTGAAGTCCACTCTCCTCCATAGACAACAGAGAATCTTATTGTTCAACCTTTCCATTCCTTGTCTATACCCATAGACATTCACAAAAGGTAATGCAGGTATACACAACATAAGGGAGTTGTTCTATAATATCTAAAGTTCCTCAGTCCTCCCTTCTTCAGTGCTCTTAGTGCTACATACAAATAGGACAACTACCACTCCCTAGAGCAATCTAACCCAAGGGAAAATCATTGCAACACATTCAATGCGTATTACACAAGTTGTCACCAATTCTCATGCAAATTCAAATTTATGAGTGAGAGAGAGAGAGATGTATGACATACCAATAAATGAGAGAAAGACTAGAAGCTTAAGAACCAAGAAGAACCACTTGATAACTCATCCCTATTATTTTTATAACCAAACCTTCACCCTTCATCTTCCCAAAATTTTGGCTTTTTGGGAAGACTAACCAATAATATCAAAGGGAAATATTCATCCAAGGTATATTTTTCCTCCTAAGCCAAGTTTTCCCCTTCCTGAAGGCATCATAATCTGTTGGCTTCGTCCTTTCTCTAGATCTAACATTTTTGTTAATAAAAATATATAGTACATTATATAATAGAGTTTGACATCATAGCATCAATTTTGGAACACCAACATTATATGCTCTTAATTACATCACAAAATTTGTAGGAATGAAAGAGGTGTCACACTTAGTAGGATCTATATTCAACTCTCCTCCAACTACCACATACTTAGATACACCAAAGACTATTGTACAAACTGTCACTTTTTTATATTTTCTAGTAGTTTGTGCTTCTTTAATGTCCTTGGCACTACATCAAATTTGAGTTGTTTTCCTCCCAGGTAGTATTATATACTGATATAGGATCCTAATGGAAAATAACTAATGAATCTATAAAAGGGTGTAGTATATCATTCATCAACCTCATAAACATAGTCAATGCCCTACATAGACCAAATGGCATGACTAACCACTCATACAAATATTTCATAGTTTTAAAGGAGGTTCTCTAGATATCTTCTTATATGACTTGAACCTAGTGATATCCTAACTTTAAGTCCATTTTGTTGAAGTACATGGATTGCTACAACTAATACATTGATCACCTATCTCGAGCAAGGGGTACCTATTTTCGAATATAATTTTGTATAATTCCTTGTAGTTAATACACACCCCCAACTCCCATCCTTCTTTGGAATAATGATGATGGAAGATCCATATGGTGAGGTACTTGGTTAAATGACACCTTGTTCTAGTCGTTGCTACAATACTTCTTTACCTCGTTTTTATAATGAACTATATGTACAACCCAATGTTTGGAAATGGGGAGTTTGGAATTAGTTGGATGGCATGTTCCACTTCCCTCTTTGACAATATCTATTTAGGCTTATAAAATACATTCTTATATGCCTTCGAGAAATCTTCCAATTATTGTTTTTGTTTCTTAGTAAACCCCTCCTGGGATGATGTTTCTCTCATTGGCTCTTCTACATACTATTTTTCTTGTTAGAATTGATTAGTTTCTTCACTTGGTTGGTACTTACTAGCAAAAAATTTGACTTTCGATTGTGTGCATTGAGGATGAAATATTATCCATCCTTAGTAAGGTGGTGCTAGTTGGTTCTCCACATGAATATTGTATCCCACAGTACATTCTTGAGATATGTTGTCACTTTTGGCAATGGGGTAATGGAAACAAAGTGTTCAATGATGACAAGTGGTAGCAGGAGGCACAAGTGTCAAAGAAATGCCTAAAGCACTGGGTTACATGCACACAAGAGGGTAAAAATATCATAATCAGTGCTGTGTATTTGGATGTATTTTTGGAGCACTAAACCATCTCAGATGTAGGTGTAAACCACCTACACGGATAGAGATTTGAAATATATTTCAATGATATATGAAAGTCCTAAAAATGCCTCTTGTATCAAAATTTAGAGCCATTCAAATTTCTATGACCCAAAGGCCTTCACAATAGAGCTAAAGAGTATGGAGGATCCTTTGGTGCATAGCGATAGTTGGCTTAAATATCAAACTCAGCACCAGGGATGGTGGAGCCTCAAAGAAAGAGCTTCGAGAGGATGTGGTAGCAATAGGTCGGAGTATAGGAGAAGCCCACGAGGTAGGATTACCCCGACAAAATGTTTTGGTGCCGAAGTCTAAGCGACCGAGAGGAAATAGTTGGGGCACAACAACTAACCACTATCCAATGGGGAGTGAGTAGTGGAGCCAACGTTACAGGCTAGCCTAGAGGAGGCAACCCAAAGGGTGAAGCCTACAAGATTGTATAGCGCACACATAGGTAAGCATTAGGAGTAAAGGGATAGGTAACGTGTTGAATTTCTGAGGACACTAGAGATAACCATTTGAATGGGATTTGTGGTCATGGAAGTGGTTTTCTGCACATTTTATTGTGCAGATAAATGACAGAGAGCTACTTCGAGAACACTCCTCCTAAAATCACAATCCACTTAGGAGTGGTTTCAAAGTTAAGGGCTTGAACATGACGGTTTTCAGAAAAAATAAATAACAAAGGAAATGGTCCCAAAACAAGGCCTCAGAGGAATTTTTTTCTCTCCTCCAAGAGGATAGGTGGGAACTCAAGATTGGCCTAAGCAATAGAGGACAGTGACATCAGCACCAGCTAATAGGAGATGGATATGTGTAACCAATCAAGAGGTCCCATCTGTCTCTAGTGATGTCAACATGGTGTCATATGGGAGAAATGAGCCCAAATGTTTTAAAATAGTGTGAAAGAGGATGTTTTGGGGAGTGGGTGGTGTTGAGACACGTTGACAGACAACCCATACTGGAAGCCAATCAAGAGGAAACTTGGAGGACCCATAGGAAAAATCATCCTACAAGCATTACCCTGGCGATATTTTAAAAATATCTTAGCAAAAGGCACCTGAAAACAAGCAATAGGCCATGGTGGGATAATGGCAATGAATCAGAGAAATGTCGAGAAGTCCCTGTAGACACGTCAACCCAGAGGTTAAACTCTAATGGGTTCACAATGGTACACAAACTTAATGTGCCAGGAGGAAGGGAGATATTTGTTAATAATTTACTACATAGATAAAAATTAATTACAAATATTTACCGTGAGGAACATACAACAACAAAACACATAAATAAAACAAACAATATTTACCTTAGAAAAACCCTAACTATGGGGAAAACCCATCATAATGAAATTTCATTATACTTGGCCAAAAACCTGGCCAACCTGGGCCAAGTGAGCCTTCATCGGTCACCTCCCTAGCCTACATTAAAATGAAGTCTTTCCATGCTTTTGTAGGCTCCATTAAATGAAATACCATGGAAATAAAAGCATGGGTACACAATATCGTGTGCCACAAAACAATCACTGTGTAAACTATTCAACCTTGACTTCAGCCCCAAATCAATTTTACCTAATAGTTCCCCCCTTAGACTTGACTTGGGGTCACTTGACTAAATCCAGCCCGAATGGTAAGTGAAACAACCCTGCTCACTCTAGCCCTTCTCCCCCTCATATTTTGTTTACCCAGGGTATTGTTAACCTGACATCCCCCCTATAACCTTGGTATAATCTAGAATTTAGGAGTAATTACCCAGGGGTACACATGCCTTACTAGGTCTTACAATAGTTTTCCCATTTAGATGCAATAATTAAATCCATTGTAATAATTTTTTTTATTGCTACTGCTATTTTGACACCTCATCTTTTACTTTTTTTTAATCCTCTATGTAGCCTTACTCGATTTCACCATAGCCATTAATGTTGCTATTCATGAGAACTTTCATAGGTACATGGGTCATTATTTGTTGGTTCAAATGCAATACTAACCATTGGTGGTTGTTGTTATTCCTCACCTCAATTCCCTGAATATTATATTGGCACGTAACCATAACGCATTCGTAAGTCTGTTGACCCTTTACAACTTAGACATATTCATAAGTGATGGGAAAGCCATTGTTCCCATTCTTGCTTAGACCCTAGAATTTATACAAATTAAACCATGCGATTTCATTTCCTATAAAATATGCTTGAATCTTCTTTCCCTAAATTAACATAAGCAATGATCCTCCAACTAGATAAAAAATGCATAAGCTTCATGGTTTGTTGCCGTAACATCTTATGTGTAATTATTGAATTTATAAATTTGTTGGACAAACCCACACACTTAGGTTGCTCCTCTTGCCATGTCATCACCATGGTGTCTAATTGATTAAACACATCCTCCATCTCCTCCTAAGTGTGGGACTATTGCTTTAGCCACCACCTGTGACTATGGATTTTTCAAGGCACCCCAACTAATGCCATCCATTGAGGCCCAACTACCTTCTTGACCACACTAACCTTTGTTTGTAGATCATGAATCTCACTAGAGAAGCAATAGAAATCTCCTCATCTAGATCCATCCATGGAACCACAACCAAATGACCCTTCCCCACCTCAAAAGGAACCAAGATGTATACTTTTACATGGAATTCTCTATATCGCCACTCACTAGATCTATTCATGTGCAGCGCACATCCATTCCCACACATTTTCCTTTTATGCCCATACATGCACTTATGCCTGCATTTATTGCTCCACAACAATATGACATGAAGTTTTCCCTTAACCTAGAGCAACTTATAGCCTAGTGTCAAACCAAAATTATGTCTCTTGTTGCAACCTCACAGAAAAAAAAGGGTTCTCGTTGTTCCATGCCTAGTGCTTTTAAATCCATGATATGATCTCCCTCATTAACTAGATTTACATTAGTTGGAGAATGCATTAGGGGAATTTTTAGGTCTAAAATAGGCCTCCTAAGAAAAATTTACAACCAAAATAAACATTATAAGAACCAATAGGATTGAAGAAGATGATGCTCGCCATGGGGGATGATTCACCATTTTTGGAGTAAAAAAGTAAAAAGATTACAAAATTATAAAATAATAAAACTACTTCTTCAACTCATATTTTCAACTTATCTCCCTAATGTTTTACTCAAATTTTGAGAAGGATTACTTGTTCGATGCAAAATTTAATTCCTCATCCGAGTACCCATGTTGCATACTTTCGATGGACCCTGCTAGACGAAAAATGAGAAATACATGAAAACACATGATTGCAATCATCGTTTTAATGTATTTAACTTTTTTCGTGTAGTATGGTCCATAAAAAGTAGACAGCATGGGTACTCCTTGGATGAGGAATCAAATTTTTCATCCAAAGAGTGTTTCAGCTAGAAATTTGAGTAAACCCATAGGGAGATAACTATTTTTGAAAAAACTGTTTTTTCTTTTTTCTCTCTAAAATTTGATGATGTAATCTAATCTTATTTTATTATTTCCACAACTATTTGATAATTTCCCTAGGAGGCCTATTTTAGACCTCAAAATTCACCTATTGTTTATCCCTGGATGCTAGTTCATACAAAATTTGAACTCAATTCTCTTTACTCTGATTCACAACCACTATTTTTAATAGAAATATCACAAGCAATGATAGCTCACAACCATGATCAACACCTCTGTGAAAATCTAGATCCACATTTTCCACTTGGTAGTTTCTGAAGTAATCATGCTCACCATACTTTATTGCCTTGCAAAATTCTTCAGCTTGTTCATTCTTCAGTGTTGGTGTAGTGGCTCATCTGAGCACTTCTGGAACCTTTTTCTTGTTGGGCACAATTTAAAAAAAATCATTCTAAATAAATCCACACATGTGTGGCAACTTCAAGCCTTGTGTATGCTATATCTAACCAGATCTAAATTTGGTTGTGATCCCTAACCACCATTTTCATTAGTGATCTTATAAGAAATAACAAATCACACCCATCGTACCTGTACTTAGATCATATTTGTGAAAAACTGTGCATCAATCCTTTCTATGTCCACCATGCCAAATAACCCTTGGTAACAAAAGTGTCCTTCTAAAGCGAAAACACAACTTTGCTCTAATACTAATTGTCAAGAATTTACTACAAAGAGATAAATTAATTATGGAGATTTTCCGAGAGTAACAACCAAAAACAAAAGACATAAACAATACAAACAATATTTAACTAGGAAAAAACCTAACTCTAGGGCAAAAACCACCATAACGAAATTTCATTATTGTAGGGCAAAACCCTGGCAACCAAGCCAAGTGAGCCTTCACTTCTCATCTCCCTGGCCTACATTACAATGAAGTTTTTCCAGCATTCTATAGGATCCATTACATGCAATACCATGGGGAAAAATCCATGGCTACACAATACCATGTACCTCAAAAACATCACTATGTAATCTAGTCAACCTTGACTCAAACCCCAAGTCAATTTTACCTAACACTATAGACTAAGCACACACACTCGAATTTATGCCATAGGTAAGTACCATTGGCATGATTGCTAGAAATATCCTTGAAGGCTCTTGGCATAGCTAAGATCTACCCTTAGTTAAATATGTCGATGACAGGACTTGAAAGTGTGAACAATGATGCAGAGCCGTTAACAAAGGAAATAGGTCGATCATGGGACTTGAAAGGGCTTAACATTGAAAGCATTAGGCCATGGTCACGGAGATAGTCCTATGGTAGAAAAATAGATAAAGGGCCAAGAAAAAATGGGACTAAAATCTAAAGATAGTGAAATTGATATTTTTAGCAGTGGAATTGGTAGTTAAGCCAAATTAATTGTGGATAAAAAGAACAATTGCACTACTAAATTCTGTAAAGAGGCCACAATGTAGAAAAAATCAGTTTAAGTGGAAGAAAAGGAAGCTAAAGTCAATTTAACTTGGAGATGAATCCCACAACAAAAATTATAACCCAAGAGGACAGAAGAGAACATGACGAAGGAAATAATTAAGGCTTCATGCACAAATTAAAAAATAAACAAAGCTAAAGTTATCAAAAAGAAAAATCTATAAAAGTAGGTCTAATCAAGAAAAAGGTGGAGGGAAGTTTTCGAGATAGATCTTATGGTGCAATGAGGTGTTGGTATGGTGATTTTTGAAGGTGTTTGCGACAAGTTATTGAGATAAATTGTTTAATTTTAAAGGAGAGAAGGTAGTCATTGATACTAGTGTGAAAATGGACAAAAGATGGAACAATGAGTGTCTAAAGCAAGTTGTAGCTTGTTGATTAGGGGTTGGTTCTCCTTCTAGTGGGTGCTAGATAATAGTTTGGGTTGCAACACCAGTTAGTTACAGCTGATAAATTAGGAAGTTGTAGCTTCCTATTGGTTGTAGCCAAAACATTGTATTTGCAAGTTACAACTTTCCTTATGAATAAAATGGAGAAGAAATTTCTGAAGTTATTTTTTCCTTGAATCTTCCATTGATTTCTGAAGTATCTTCTTATCATATTTATTAGTGAAATTTCTCTTTACTATCTTATTGTTCTCACACAAAGTAAAAATAAATTTTGAATTAGTAAAATTTCTACAATACTGATTCACCCCCCCTCTTAGTATTGTCCTAGTTTCCAACAATTGGTATTAGAGGAGGGTTTAATTCTAATAAGTATAACAATAGGAATAAATATCAAGAACCATGGAAAACTAGGAAGGAGGTTTTATAAATAAGGCACCTATGTTCAATGTAACAAACTATGTGTTTTTGAAAGTGAGGATGAAGAATTGCATTGAATTACTTGGAGTTGATGTGTGGGATGCTATGGCAGAAGAATATTAAAGACCTCTAGAATTGGTTACCAAAGATAAGAATTTGGAGTTCATGTGAAATACTAAATCAATGCATGATCACACTTATTAGCCTACTTGAATTGGAACATGTAAGTCTGATGGATTGAAAATTTGTCAAAACAATCTAGGACAAGATGACAAGTTTCTATGAAGGAGAAAACAAGGTAAAGAAGGCTAAACTTCGAGGTTTTAGGATCAAATTTGAATCATTCATCATGCATGATGATGAAGATATTGAAAAATATTTTCGAAGATTTGATGAAGTTGTGAACACCATGATAGAGCTTGAAGAGAAGCTAGATGAAAATGTGGTAGTTCAAAAAGTGTTGAGATATCTTCCTAAGATGTTTTATCCCAAGGTGTCAGCCATTAAAGAAATGAAAAATATGATCACTCTCACATTATATGAACTCCTTGGAATAATCATTGGCTATGAGATGAGGAGTTGTAAAGGAATGTCTGCAACCAAAGAGTCAACCTTGAAAGAAAAAAATAACTGCAAGGATGAGCATGCTAATGCATGTTATGCATCATATGAAGAAGAAACTAACTTTGTGAGAAATATCTAGCAAGGATGAAGAAAAGTATAAAGGTAAGGTTCCCTTAAAATGTTTTAACGATTTCCAAGTTGGTCATTATGCATCAAAGTGTCATGAAAAGAAAGAAAAGGAATATGATCCTAAAGAAAAATTTAAGAAGGTCCAAAAGGATAGAAATAAGTCCAATAAAAAAGGTTTCTATGTTCAAGAAGAGAGCTCCTCTGAAAGTGAGCCCAACCAATCTTAAGAAGAGGAAAGCGATGATGAGATCCCTAAGGAATTCACATTGATGGCCATAGAAAACTTACAATTCATGGCTATTTCTGATAAAGATGAAGGAGAAGTTGATATTGAAGGAGAAATGGTAAGTACACTTGAGGAGATAGAGATATTGAGAAATAAAAACAAAACCTAGAAAAAATCATTGATAAAAGAAAAGGTTGAGGTAGTAGATCCATAACTTCTGCAGTTAGAAGAAGGTAAGAAAATAAAAGACTCCTTGAACCAACAATTGAATTAAAAGGCTCAAATATGTCAGAAGTTGGAAGGATAAATTGTGCTATTGAAGAAGGAACTTAAAAGGGCTAAAACAAAAATAAGTTTCAATTAGAAATTCAACAAAGGGACAAAAAATTTAAATGAAATTATGGAGGCTCAACATGTCACCAAAGAACAAATTGTTCTTGGTTTTGATGATGAAACTAGTGCAAAAAAATAAATGGACTAATCCATGTTAACACAAAATCAACGGATTGGGGAGGGAATGATGATATGGTAATAGAATTTCAATTTTTGATAGCTTCTTTTCTTACTTTTACAACAGATTTTCTAGCTATCAAATTAGGTCAAGCACTGTATGACTTATTTTTTCTACTTTTCTTGGCCTGGCCAATGGCGAGGCCAAATTAAAGGGTAAAAAGGAAACTACTTTTATTCCAAAAAGTACTACACAATAGCAAGTGACACTTACTTAGCAAGAGAGAAATCAATAGTAGTAAAGGGAGTATGTTTTCCATGCAAATCAAACTACCTAAAATTTTTCTCAGCATAGAAGAAATCCATCCAGGTACATTGATATCTTCCTAGGGTATTGTTTCACATGCATCAATTATGGCCACAAAGCTGCAAAGTTCATTGTTAATGTATCATATAGAAAACTCAGATCCAAGAGAATATTTCAGCGGAGAAGAAGCGGGTCGGGTATAATAATTCTTCTTCTCCCCTAAATTATCAAGTGCAATGTTTTAAAGAAAAATATTTTGGGCATAAAACAAGTAATTACACTCTTAAAGAAAAGAATAAAGACCCAATAATTGAGAAAGTTGGATAGGAGCCTAAAGTCTAGAAAGAAAAAAGAAAAAACAAAGCAATGTTATATTTCTTCGTATGCTCACAATGGTGGGAACAATTGATATCTAGACAGTGGCTATTCTTGCCACATGATAGGAGATATAAGCAAGTTTCTAACATGGAAACCTATTGACAAAGGTAACGGGACCTTTGGGAACAATGCTCCAGGAGAAATAATTTCAAAAAGGAATGGTTAGTCTATCAAATGGCCGAGATAAAGCCAACAATGTTTTATATGTTGATGGCATGAAACATAATCTATTGAGTTTGTCTCGGATGTGCGATGAAGGGTATGATGTGTTTTTGAAAGCTAAAAATTGTCAAATAAAGTCCACACACATAGGTGAGATAGTTGTTCAGGTTGTAAGAAAAAACAACAATGTCTATGTGCTGAAGGAGAAGACAAAAGAGTCTTATTTAACTAAGATAGATGAGAGTTGGTTATGGAACAAAACACTTGGACACTTGAACCTTGATCATGTTTTCAAGAAAAGCAAGAAAAACATTGTTAATGATTTTCCCATGCTTTCAATACAAGAGAACATGATCTATAAATCTTGCCAACTAGGAAAGAAAGCTCAAATTCCTTTGAACGAAAAAGAAATCTCTTCAGCAAAGCCTCTACAACTGGTACACATGGATTTGTGTGAACCATATAGAATGAGTTCAACCAAAGGTAAGCTATATTTTGTGCTAATCATTGATCATTTTAGTTGGGTGATGTGGGTTGCTTTTCTCAGAGAAAAATCTGAATCTTTTGAGAAATTCAAAGACTTCAAAACCATGGCTGAGGCTGAAGCTAACTAAAAAATCAAAGGCATAAGGTCATACACTAGAGGTGAGTTCACTTCAAGGGAATGTGATGAATTATGTAAATCGAATGGAATCAGGAGACAATTTACCATAGTAGAGACTCTCGAACAAAATGGTGTTGTGGAGAGAGCAAACAGATTAGTGAAATAGTTAGGAAGAGATATGATGATAGAGAGGAATGTTCAAAAAGGTTTTGGAAGAGACTATTCAAACAACAATTTTCATCCTCAGCAAGTACCATTTTCAACCCAACAATGACAAAGTTCTGTATGAGTCATGGGTTGGCAGGCCACTAACATCCAACCACTTGATAATTTTTGGTAGAGATGTTACATTAATAAAAATGATGAAAAACATGGAAAATTTGATGCCCAAGTAGATGAAGGCATTTTCTGGGTTATTCATAAAATAAAAAAAGTTATAAATGCTACAGTAAATTCACAAAGAGAATCATTGGTTGTGTCGATTTAAAGGTGGATGAGCACGATGTCCAATAAGTGAAACAACACAAAAAAGTCGGCATCGATGAACCAGTAAGCATTGATGATGAGAAAGTTGACATAAATGTAGAATAAAGTGAGGAATATAACTCTAGTCCTCAAGCGAGAGATCCCAGAAGGTATGTACAAAAACATCAAGAAAATAAACAAATAAGTGGTGAATTAAATTCACAAATTTTGAAAGATAGTAGTTGCACAGAGAGAAGCAGCAAGGTACATTCTATAATAGGGGGCTAGGGTACTCCATCCATACTTAGGATAAATTTAAAAATATATTGAATGTAGAAAATAAATTGGGTTCATTGGAAATAAAATCACGAAAGTCATGTAAGCCCAGTGGGTGGGATGGGGAGATCCATCAAAAATTATATCTGGAGGGATGTGTTGGGTCCATTAAGTATAGATCCAAGCACAAACCCATCAAGTCTTGGTGGATGTAGGGGCGATCCTTCAACATATGATCCATCAAATTCCATCCATTCTTAGTGTAAAGATATATTGAACCTAAATAATACATTAGTGGATTAGATATTGCTACCATGCACAGACCCATGTAATACCAGTGAGTAGATGTGATTCATCAAACAAAAATATCAAAAAATATATTAGGTGCCAAAATCCATCTAGTCATAGTTGGATTTGGAGTTATTATTTATATATATTTACATAATGCATTAGATGTATTGAATATAGATCCAACAGATTCTTATGTTGTTTAACCTTTTTCTCAATCTAAGTTGAGACTAGGCCAGGGGTATCCCTAATATTGTATGGAATAACGACTTGTACAAATACAAGATATTGTCACGATGATTTCATGAGAATTATTCAAGCCTAAACACCCCTTGGGACAACTTTTATCCCCCACAATTGGCTACCACCCTCAATCCCTCCCCATGAAATTTGAACCCAAGAACTGATGGGACTAAACCCCACACAAACCCACTAGCCTACACCTTAGAACCATCTAGTTCAACATATAGATTGAACAAAGAGCCATATAGTCCTGTAGGGTGGGATTGCTACTTCAGTCGATATATATTATGGACAATGTATTGGGTGCATTGAATATAAATCTAGAAAATACCTATCTAGTCTCAACAAGGAGGGAGATGAACCACACATATACATTGGAAGAGGAAAGTATTTAATACTGATATGAAACAAAATTTGAACATAGGGATATACCAATGGTGTCAAATAATATTAGGTGCATTGAATATAAATCACAGCACAAACCTATCTACACACATTGGAAAGTGAAGGAGGGGGAGATTGTTAATATGAAACAAAATCCAAAAATACAAATATTCGATTGCATTGAATATAGATTAAAAAAGAAACCATCTATGTATTCCCTATGGGAGTGGCTGTCACACATTGGATGTATTGATAGATCCCAAATCCCATCCTGATACATGTCCATCTAAATAGGCATCTGATGTGTACATTGGAAATTGTGAACTTCCAGGATGTACATATTGCAACTTCAAAGTTAACGCAAATGGCTAGTTGAATCCTAATAGGTCAAACATTGGAGCTAAAACCAAACTCGACATAGGATATTCCATTGATGTAAGTATTGTGTTCTTTAACTTTATATATCGGCACAGACACATCTATCTATTCCATATGGGGTTGGAGGCGATATATCAACATATATATCTAATCGACACATTTGGTGCATTGAGTATAGTTCCCATCCCAACACAGAAACATCTAAATGGATATCTAATGTGCACCTAAAATTATGAATTTCGATTATATTTATTTCAATTTCACATGTTCGTACCTGAAATTATGAAGTTTCATTGTATATATTTCAACTTCACATGTTGGTACCTCAAATTATGAAGTTCCACTATATATATTTCAACTTCACATAGTTGTGCAAATGGCTAGGTGATAACTGAAATATTGGAGCTTAAAGAGATGCATTTCAGGACTTGGTTTAGAGAGGTGTGTGCTTCTAGCAAATAACTATTAGTGGGAACTAACCCTTTTAAATTTGTCGAGTTTACCTGTAGTTGTTGCACCACTACTACCTTCCAAACTTACAGTCCATCCTCCACATTAGTACCCCAGAATGTCTGCATGATTTCCTTCTACAGGTATCTTCGGAGCATTCTTGTTAGGGGTCAATAATGGTTTTCCAGACATTTTCCCATTCTTCCAGAGAATGAGAGACTTATGTACAACTTCTCTAGCCAACTCTCTATGTGTCTGAATTGTAAAGAAAGACAATAAAATTATGAATCAAATTGATCATGAAAGAATCAAAACTTATTGTTCTTTTTATAGGAAGGAAGTCATGCGATTATAACATTAGTGAGTGGAAAAATAGAAAATACGAAAAGAAAAGAATTCTATGCTTACAAGATTTCCAACCTTGCCCAACAAGGAGTGGTCATTTTTGGGGTGCTCAAACAAACCAGTAACAAATTTGACTTTTCGAATCCTCCTAACTTAATTGTCTATTCAACTCATGGAGATCATACTCAAATTCACTAGAGCTATGAGATCATGAACATAAGTCTAGAAATTAAAAGGGACCATCACCTGTAATGTTAAAACAACATATTTCTCTAGCAATACTAAATAACGTAGAAGATTAGAACCTAATGAGTTGAAAAAAAAACAAATATGGAAAAACAGAGTAAAAAAGGGATCATTTCAAGACCTATTAAAGAAAAGAATATAAAACAAAATTATCTACCATGTCAATTCTTGCATTGAATGAAGTAGAAATGTTGTAGTTGTAGCTTTCCTCTGGTGGTGAGGTATTCTTGTCTATTGCTTCCCAATCTGAAATGATGAATTTATGTACCAATCTGAAATGATGAATTTATGTTGTAGGATCCTGCATCAAACTTCTCATATCGATTTTTGGAATATGGTGGGTCTTTGATCCAACATTAGAGTCTATGAAATCATGATTAACATTTCTTTTGTTCACATCATGAGATTCCTTTACTACCCTTTCACCATTTGTAAGTATTTCTTGTAGAAAAATTATCAAATCTGTCTTCAAATCTGCCATGTTTGTCTTCAAATCTGCCATGTCTCTCTTCAAATCTATCTTCAAATCTATCCTCAAATCATCCATATTAGCTTCCACACCATTCATCTTAGCTTCCACGCCCTTTATCTTAGATTCCACGCCATTTATCTTAGCTTCTATTAGCATTTGTGATAGTGACATTTGTTGCACTTGGTCTTGTAATTTTGATATATCATGTAGCATTTCTTCCTCTTCTTCATGATTCATGCTAGATATTTTAGGTTGTTTACTAGGTGTTTGCATTTTCTTTCCTTAGGGAATCAGTTACCGATAATAATTCTCTACTATGCCCTTTGAATTCCTTCAAAATAATTTTCCAAACCAAGCTTAAGCAAAAATTTAACAAAATCTACACACCTTTTTTCACTTTGTAGGAGCTTGATATTGCCTCTGATGTATCTATGTAATTTTGGATCATCCAGTTTTGAAATTATGACCTGAAATATTCCTTTGCATCATATTTTTGATGCCACTAGTTTGATCCAAATTAGATTCTCCAAGGAAGAGTTATGCCAAATCTCCCATAGTGACCTAATTATATACTAGTTCAGTAGAGTGAACATGTACGACCTGCCACGTGTCCCTGTTTCAACCTTTGGCTCTACAAAATATAAACAAGAAGCTACAATTTGTCTTATTTCTATAACTTCTTACAAAAGTTCAATCCGATGCTCAGAGAAGATGTTATGATGATTTTCCCCAGGTCACCTGTTTAGAATGTAATTCAGGAGTCTGTAGAAATACCAACTTCCTCAGATCATATCTCCGTAAATATAGTGTGAAAAGCTCTAACATTTGGGGCCAAGGTTTAGTGTGATTTTATCTCAAATGGGTTTTTTTTTCCACTTCCGAAAAGTCACAGAAAAATCGTTATAGCGAAAATTCCACGATGGCCTATTTGGAACAGTGAAACCCTAGAACCAAAGCTTTGATACCATATGTTATGAAACCAACTCACAAAAAGATAGAAAATATAGATCAACGCCTTAGAATTCAGCCTCTTTGAGGGGGCAACCTCCTTTACATTACACAAATGAATGATTCCTTGATGATTCAAATGACAAAACCTCCTTTCTATATATAGGAGTCTAAGGAGTCACAATATAACCCAGCCGACCTAACAATAATAATACAAAGGCACAAAAATAATAATAGAGGGATTCTATGGGGCACAATAATAACAATATGGGGACAATAGGGGCACAACAATATTAATAAGGGATATAACTACAATATTAATCGGGTAATCACTAGTATTATAGGGACCTAATGCACTAGCACCTTAAAAAAATTTAATCATCACATTCTATATCTTTATTATGTCGCTAATAGTAGTCCTAGTGAACAGGGGCACTCTTGAAATTGATTTTCTTAGAAGGATCTAACTGTGCTACTTGAAAGACGGGGAGGGGATGGTTTGTACTATAAAAATGATACAAGTTCTAGGGAACTAGGGCACTCTCCAAGTCACTTTCTTTGAAGGATCCAACTGTGCTTCTTGGAAAAGGGAGAGGGGGATTGTTTGAATTCACAAAATGAAATAGTAGTCTGAGTGGAATGGGTTGCTCTCAAAACTAATTTTATTAAAAAGATCCAACTATGTTGCTTGAAAGAGTGAGGAAGGGGGGATGGTTCCATTCATCTTGGTTTGAATCAAAAGGAAAATTGATTCTTATTCAACAAGTCTTCTGATTTAGAAACAACTTCCAACTTAATATTGATTTCCTATAAGCCATCTTCAAGGTGAGACTTCAGGTCTCTACATTTAGTATTTTTACCAACACTTCTCTCAATCTCAAGTGGTAGTGTTTGCACAGGTTTCTACGAGTCTCCACCAGTTGAAGTTACTGGCTATTGGCATTGATGTTGTCTAGCCATAAATTCATCCACATGAATAGATGGTGGCCCACCACCAATATATCCTCAACGTTGAACACTAATAACATTTTAGGAACTCAAGGCATACAAAATAAGGAACTTGTTTTGGCTCCTATGATTAAGGCACAAGTAAAGGAATCCTTTTCTCGCTAATATTTTCAACACTACCTCTTAGTGAGGAAGGTTTTCCTAGAAGAACCTTGTTGATATGGATCTGTCTTCAACTCTACCAAGTTCTTTGTTGTTGTAGTTATTCCCTCTGAAATAGAAGAATTCCCTTCTTTCTTCTATGGAAACTTCTTTGAGGTCCTGGTCTTTCCCACCATGCTCTACGAGTCCATCACTTTAGTCATGAATTCCATGTACCATGTGTATCCCTATGGCTACTTCTTGATTTTGGGAGGCTCAAATCTCTTTAGATATCCCTTAACCAAATCCTCTGCCCACTTGGCTTGAACTTTCCCAATAATGGAAGTCTTTCATTTAGTGGCTTCATCCACTCACCCTAGGATATGGTCCTCATCATCTTCATCCTCCTGGTCAACCCAATTTCCAACTTTCTTAGACTAAAACTGAGATATTGGTCGAGGCTCCATCTTGAGGGCTTTATCCTTCTCTTGCTCAACCATCACTCCTCCGCTCTATGCACTACTTGTCTTGTTGCTCCAGGTTGCACTAGTCTCTACCTGCAACTTGTAGAGATTCTTCACCCTCAAACCTGTCTTGGTCTTACAACCAAAAGCTAAGTGATGGAGGTATGCCTTACCTATGCTAAATATGAGATCATATCCCTTGTCCTCAAGGGTGGATTGCGTAACAAAATTTTGCCTCAATCATGAAACATAAAGAACATCTTTGAGGTGAAGGGAATTACCTAAATCCGTCTGAAAGCTGACAGTACCATCTCCTCTAGATGCATACTAACCATCATCTCCTAGCTCAATCTGAACAGATATGTCCTTATCCTTTAGGTGGCTGAAACTTTTCCTATTCCTAGTCATACAAAAGAAAGCTCCTAAATGAATATACCACATATTTCTGTCCACTGAGATTTCCATGCAAGCCATAAATGATATATCCTTCTTGAACAAAAGTCATTTACCTTCGTTGATGCAACAACATGAACCTTCTTGACCCCCTTCTTCTTACTAGTGCACTTAGAAGCATAATGTCCAAACTCATGGCAATGGAAGCACTTGATATCACGTAGATCCTTCTTCTTTCCCTTCTCATTGGACCCAACCTCTCCTTGGCCCTTCTTTCCCTTATCCTTGCTAACCTTTCCTGACAGAGCACTATTCTCATCATCCTCTATCATAACTGATCTCCCTTCTATGTTCCCTCTTTAGATCTCTTCTTGTATGTAGTCAGTCAAAAACCTTTCCCACTTTAGGAAGTTCTCTCTCCCACTAAAAACATCCTAGAACCCTTTTGGTTACTTGTGAAGTCTATGTAAAGAAACCCCCACAAGACCATGATCAGATACAACCTCACCCACCCCACCTAGTTCATCTCATACCTGAGCAAACCTTGTCAAATATGGGACAATTGGCTCATCCCTTCTCATTCGGATACTCCTCAACTTCTCTTTAAGAGTAAGATTCTTGGTATCACTAGTACTCTGATGCAACTTTAGGATTGTATTTTACATCTGATATGATGACTTTTTCTCATGAATATGAGGCACTATTTGATCTTTGACCCCTTCTAGAATGATCCTCTTTTCCTTGATATCATTCTTATTATGCTAGGCGAATTCTTGGTGATCTTTAGGTTGTAATATAGCATTCTTGATGTACTCTCCCACCTATTTGTCTTCTAGCACTATCGTGGTACTCCCTCTATATAGTGATCTATTGTCAACCTTTGGTAAGACACATTGCTTCCCCTAAGAGCTCTCTAAAAAGGTTTCCCACCAATAGTCTTGTCATCCTTCACAAGATGTTGTGCTTAGCACTCAACTAAGTCATCCTATCATATTAGGCTTGTATTATTTCACAAGGATTGAACTTAGTGCTTCTTCTAGAAGCCCTCTAATAGTTTTCTAACAGGTAGATGACTTTCCCACTTCTTTTCAAGCACACCTATACGAACCTAACATCAACATGATACTCAAAAGGAGTAATATCATACTTGAAGGATCAACTTATTTCTTAATTCTTCCAAAGATGTGCTCGTACAAGTTTCAACAACCTTTGTCCCTAGTTAGGGGTGCTATAGTAGCTGCTACAACCCTTCTCTCAACCTTTTATTACCTTCAACACCTACATTGAGCCTTATTCTATCACCCTTTCCACTTGTGTTGTTCCTAGATTATAGTCAACCCCTATAGCAACTTATTTTGAGATCTTATGACTCTCCCAAATCTTTGTTAATTGAGATCAGTCTATTTCCAATACACACAAAGATATTGTGGCATGTTCTGAAAAGAACATGGCCACTAATCTTGCACAAAACCCTTTCCTAACTTCAACCTTGTCACACAACAACCACCTGCCCAATATCAACTATCTTGGCCTCCTTTCACTTCAAACCATTACCTGAGGGACTCAGCTACCATAGACCTCCTTTTCCTTGTGTGATGCACTTGTGATGATCTTAAATCTGTTCCAAGAGCTTTGATACCATGTAGAATTTCCGTGAAATAATGATTTTCTAATAAGAACAATCGAAAAAAAAAAAATTATTTTCTTACAAACACAAAATTTCTCTACTCAATTTGCAACGGAATAAGGAACAAAAATAGAACATGGTCACACAATTAAAGACACAATTCTTTTTTAGTAGGGAACCCTTAGAAAAACCCTCAACTTGATGAAATTTTGTTGATAGAAAAAACTAAGTAATTTATGTCTTATAAAATATAGTTGTTTCAATCTGAAAGATACACTTGTCTTTCCTGCTTGATCTAAGATTGAAATCCTTGCAAGACCATTGATCCCTACCGCCATCTATCAACCTGTGCACAAGCTTCTCTTGCACATTCTTCCTCTCACAAGCTCCATGCACAAACTTGTGCTTCCTATTTCTTGGTCTCACCAACTGATTCTCACCAAAACAATGATTAAACTTGTGCCTTTGTTCCCTCTATTAAAGGAATTTTGAATGGTTGAAATTAGTGAGTTTTCAATTTGAGGAATGATTTCCTGATTGATTTTGTTGACACATAATCTTTGGGATTAGGGAATTTGTGTAAAATTGTGTAAATAGAAAATAAGGAGAATAGGAAATGAAGAGACATTGGGAGGTGAAGCCCAAGAGTCTCTAACTCCATCTATATATTCATGATCAATCTTAATGCAATACACAATAATCCGTTTGAGGAATTACCTCCTGGAATCACATGGTATTAGAGCCAGCTCCCTCTTAGTCTACCTATTTTGTAGAACTGAGACCTCTTCCATTGCTCTATTTTATACATCTTGTATATGTTTGAATGTGGTTTTATGCATTTGGTTTGTCCTGTACACCTGCATTGCCCCAATTGTTTCTCATACAACTTGTTATCAGTCAAAATTTTCTCAAGGTTAAAGAAAGAAATTTTCGAGGTAACCACAAACCAATATTTTAGGCTTAGGCTCTAGCCAACCTAAGTCTAGAGAGGGCTCTCTCTTTATAATTTAACTTTGTTTTGGTGGGATTTTAGGCTAGTTCTTAGTGCTCATAAGGTTTTAATTTTGGTTGGGTGGTTGAATTCTGGGAACAAATGGACAGAGCAAGGCTTTCAATCCATTGGGCTATGGAGTCAATCAAAGGATGGTTTAACTAGATCAGACCAATCACTAAAGGAAGAGTTCACAGCGCAGGCTAGCAAAGCAAAAGGAAAAACTTCAAGTTCCAATGGATGACGTAGTCCTAACTAGGGTGAAAGGGAAATGAAGAATCCTTAGATCGAGATCAAGATGAAGAGCAGAAGGAGATAAGTAGCAAAGGGCAACTAAGAATCCTTTACTATGGACCTAGGGGGAAAAACTACGGATGTAAGGCAGCAATTAAGAATTCCTAGACTAAGATAGCTTAGTAGAAAACATAGGGAAAGTAAACAATAAAGACAAAGAGAATTAAAGCTAATTCTGAAATATCATTCATTGTTTACCATTCAGATTTCATAGACATGTATGTGAATATTTATAATCATGAAGAGAAAATAGTAATAAACTTGAGAGATAATACTTATTTGATTTCCGTTGTGCACAAAAATCCTGTGAAATGTTTTTAACCTTATTCCGTGACCCAGTAAGCCAATCCAATCTTTATTACAATAGCTCCTTAAATTGGTAAGAAATGTCTACAAAAATGTCTTTGAATCCACCCAAAATACTTTAAATGAAGAAGTATTTATACAAATTCTAAACTAAAATATCTTGAAAAAAATATAAATATTGGTTTTACAAATAGCTCAAATAGTTTTAGACTAATAGAACTTAAATGAATGACATTCAAAACTAATGAATCTATTTGGCACTAATTTTATGGATTTATGGTGACAAATAAGAGAAAGTCGAATTTGATAGAAAATCTTAATTGATGATGAGGCATCCCAATCACTAACTACATCTTTTCTGTGTATTCTGCCCTAACAATTCTGAAAAATTAGGGTCCATTGATACCTTTGAATATCTCAATCCGAGCTATATATGTAAAATGTGAAAGAGGTTATTGTACATAAGAATGTTTTTTAGATAAACCTCTCAAAGAAGAGAGAGTTGAATTTGATAGAAAATCTTAATTGATGATGAAGCATCCTAGTCACTTATTGCATCCTTTCTTTCTGTATTCTGCCCCAACAATTCTGAAAAATTAGGGTCCATTGGTACCTTTTTATATCTCAATCTGAGATATATATGTAAAATGTGAAAGAGGTTATTGTATATAAGAATGTTTTTTAGATAAACCTCTCTCAGTTTCCAAAATTCAGCTCTAGATGTTCACAATATTTTCTACAAAACGATGTCAAAAAGAAAACTTTGCACAGTTCGAAAACTAGGCTGTGAAGACATGAACTTATCTCACTTTTGGTAATACCTGTTTAACAAGTGAGACAGGTTTTTGCATATTGTCCAGCTAGGAGCACAAACACCTTCAGTTTCTACAAATTCAACTTTTATTGGCCACGACAGTTTCTGCAAAACTATGACTTAAACAGGAAATTTCTGAAGAATGAATCATTTCTGCTCTGATCTCATCTTTTAACCTTAAATTTCTTTTAATTGTTTTTCACTTTTACTTTGGATAAACTTCATTATTGCTAGTGAAATTGTTTTCATCTCTATTTAATCCTTACTACTTCCATGTTTACTTTCATTGTTTACTTTTACCGCTCTGTTTTTTCATCTATCTTCACTTTGACATGAATTTGTATGCTTTGTAACTGTCTTCCCTGTTGTTTGTCTTCATACTAGCTTCTTTACATGATTTGGTCTTTAATCTAATACTCTTTAACCCTGATACACTTTGACTATTCTTTACTGTGTCCTGTTACCTTCACTATATATTTTAGGTTTTTACTGTCTATTTCAACAGTAAATCATTTAGTTTGTTGTTTCCTCTACTTTACTTTAACTGTGTGTTTTATTTTGCATCTCTGTTTGAATAGATTTGATAACAATCTCAGAGTAAACAGGTCTTATGACTAATATTAAGATTGTTTATCCAATGTTGTGTTCTTTCGATCATTTGTAAAACAAAATAAACTATTAGGAAAACGTTGGATTGACAGGGAGGGTCATTAATGGCTTTATCGAGCTTTATAGGTCTATGGAGTCATCCCAAAGTGCTTTCAAGAGGTGAACCATGATTGAATTGGTTAGTAGAGGATTCAGGTGGTGTAGAAGGGTTACACAGGGTTTTACTTCATAAGCAGACGAGAACAAGAAAAACTGGGGTATTTGGTTTATGCGCGAAAGTCAACTTTTAGTGGGTAAGGTGAACAATGGCCATTTTGGCACGTAGTGGACTAGCGGTAAGTAGTTTAGTTCGCACAAACTTTGGGTGCCTGTATTCCATAGAATGAATGACACGTAGCATGGGGGCTCGGCCTAAGACCACTCATATTGGGCGAGTATCGTTCAGATGTCGGGCCTGCCTGATATGGTTAATAATCATCGGATCAAATGGGAGGCGATCGCACGGTGATCATGCTTGGGAGTTGTGTAGAGGGTAATGAAGGGGCCCGGCTAATGTTTAAGCATGGTGGTTTTATTTATAAATTTTATATTACAAACTTCAGGATAGGGATATTAATATTAAGGGGCTTTAATAAAATATACGGGAAAGCAGTATTTTATGGATTTAATATATAAATAAAATTAAAAGTTAATATGAATGAAATCAGTAAATGGATTTAGCACTAAGTAAATATACATTTATAATTCATTGGCTTTGTATAAACACATTATAACATAGGCTTAATGTTATTTTTGTGGGTTTTCTTAGGAAAAGGGGTTTACTTGGGGGTAATGACTTTTCCTTGAGAAAAATGGTGTTTTATCTTAGGAAAAGGGATTTGTTTGGGAAAATGAGGGAGAGTGAAGGGGGGTAATGTTTTTGGGGGGTATTTTAGTACTTAGGACCTATACGTCATTGGACCGAGGGTTCGATCCCTCCAGATGTCAGAGAAATGCTCTGAGCCCCTTTGACTTAAGATTTTGGGTACTTAAGACTTTGCTTATGGGAAACTAGTAAAATTAAGGGTGAAATGAATGGGGAAATTAATCAGTTGACTTTGTAAGCTTAATGCATGCCCAGTTGCTCATTCATGCCTGGAATTTTCATGATGAGGGTGATAAATATTCTTTTGTCTAACAATCATCACAATTCTGCAACTTTTCTACTACTTACCAATCTACTCATCCTACCATTTTTAATTCTCTTTATTAGGGTGCACTTAAGCTAGAAAACACTTATCAAAATTTTTTTATTTTGTTTTATAATAGTAGTCTAACTAAGTCTAACCTTATTACATCCAAGGGCTCATATTAAACAGTTGAGCTCCTTTTCATTTACTCTACCTAATCTACTTATCTGCCAAGATTACACTATTTGGTCAAATTTTATTTCTCTATCTATAAACATGAAATAGAAAAGTTTAAACATTTTGACTCTCATGGATTGTGGCATAGTTTTCAAACTCCACAAAATCATTTATTCTGCATAAAAAGTAAATAGTAGTGGAATTTTGACTTGCACACTTTCTTGGTCTTTTCTTTCCATGTGGTTCGTATTTTCATCTTTTTTGACCCTTTTTATTCTTTTTGTCCTTTGATTTTTCTTTTAGGACATATGCTGTTTACATTTTTTAATTTTTTGAATATGGAAAACATTTGCAGAAAAGAAAAGATATGTACATATTATAGGTTTATTCTCAAGAATTCAAAAATTATGACTCCTATTGGTATAGGAACCTAATAGTGGCTTCACTTGGGGATGACATTTCCTTGTGAAATGTCATGAACACCATCAAATAGTAGCCTGATCCATTGGGCCAATCCCACACATGTCTATGCTCTGTTGTATAATATTTGTGACTAAAACTTTTGGACTATAAATACACCTTTTTTTGCAAACTAAAATATGATCTGACATAAACTTGCTTCTTAAAACTGAATTTATTCAAACTGAAATCCTACCTACTTTCTCTAATCAGTTTTCTGATTGTTGCTTAGGTAAAATGAAATAGCCAATGGAACCATTCAAACATCATATACATTGGTGATTTTTTCTGCTTGTGCTTATTTGTGATTAAAACTAAGATTCTAAAGCCAATTATAATCTTTTCAACCAATGAGAGGATACAGAAATACTTGCTTTCCTTTGTAGACTCTAAAAATTGTACAAAAGGATCTTCCAAAATATAAACACTATTGTTCAACTGATTTAAGCAACTGCACAGTTGTTCTAGATGGCTTCCATGTCATGGAACTGAAACGTCACTTTTATCTTTAACACCCTGCAGACTTTCAAATGAGCTTTATGATGATACTTCTTCTGATTGTAATGTCTATCTGGTGAAACCTTTATCATCTTGATTTTGACTCTCATAGTTTGTTAATGGAGAAAAATTCTAATAGCTTTCATCATCTAACTGATCAGCTATTGGATCATAAAGAACTTGGAAGGATTACTACAACTTATTACATATAGGTTCAAATGGAACTTCATAGATTTCTACAAATTACTCCTCCTTTTCATTAGAAATTTTATACCACATTTCCTTTAAAAATTGAAATGATTCAAAACAAAGAGGAAAGGAAGCTTCACTTATTTCCAAATTCTCTGTGCTTTTTTCTTTAATTTCATAGCTGATATGGATAAAGTGATCACTATTTTCAAGCTATTGAAACTGAATTTCCTTACTCACCAAACTAGCTTCTGATTGCTCTGCAAAGTTAGTTTGGATTTGAAGAACATAATTATCATCATATTGATCATATTTTGGCAAGTCATCAAAAGAAGCAATGTCATCAATTAGAGGAAGAGATTTCTCCTCCACATATTTCTCTATGAATCTATCTTCTGATCCATGGTAGTTGGAGTTGGTAGGAATTTGTTCATGAATACGAACCTTTTCCTTTTGTAAAATAAATGTGTCATGGTGATTTTGAGCAAAATATTCATCTTTCATGGTGACCTTCTGCATCATTTTCTCTATTTTCTTCATCAAAATGTTGAGATTTTCCTCTTTTTTTGCTTTCAACTTTTCTCTTCTAATTTGCAAATTAACTTCTACATCTACTGCAATGTTCTACATTTGTTCTAGTGTTGAGGGGTTTCTTTCTCTTAGCTGAAATTTTATCTCTAGATAAAATGCTCTTGGGTAATGCAAAAGCACTGAATCAGGGGGAGGTCTTATATTCGATGACATTGAATAATAGGCTTGATTAAGTATATCTAAAAATTGTTGTATTGTTTCATTTGGCTATCTTTTTAACTCATTATATTCTTCTATGATCACAAGAATGTTGACTTTGATTATCCATTTATCAAGGAAAATTTTGACAAACTGTTGGAAATTTGAGATGCTTGCAATAGGTAAATTTTTGAACCAACTCTTTACTCTACTTTGCAAAGAAAGAGAAAAAAGCCTAATAATAACATCATCTTCATCAATTTCAAATAAGCCTAGAAAATTCTCAAAACCTTGAATATGTTTTTGAGCAGTGATACCATTCTCTCCATCAAACCTAGGGAGATACTTGTAATAATTTTAAGGGAAATCATGAAGTGTAGGAGGTAATATGAGTGTCTTATATCAGGAACTTTATGAGGTATTGGAATATGTATAGGGATTGTATGATTAGTCTTGATTTTTTTATGCTCCTCAATTGGAAAATAATCTTCATAAGAGTTAGAAGACTGTTGTTCAAGTGCATAAGGAAATTTTATATCTACACTTTTCAAAGGGAAATAATAAAAAATTAATCTAAAATCTTCTCTAAAATACAATATACATTGAAAAAAATTATCATTGAGAAAGAACATAATGTCTTGGATAACAATCCAAGTTAAAATCCCGATATTTTCACATAGTTCTTTCAGGTTCATTCCTCCATTGGAGTCTTGATTGTGGAATTTATTTGGAGTCACCAGGTGGATGATATTAACCTTTGTGCATCTGATCACTGTCCATCATCATAGATCAGATCTAAACCTGTAAAACAATTTTGAACAAAATGTTAGTTCTCCCCAGTATGGTTGCCACTAAGTTATCACTCAAAATTTTCTCAAGGTTAAATAAAGAAATGTCCAAGGTAACCACAAACCAATCTTTTAGGCTTAGTCTCTAGCCAACCTAAGTCCAAAGAGGGCTCTCTATTTATAATTTAACTTTGTTTTGGTGGGATTTTAGGCTAGCTCTTAGTGCTCATAAGGTTTTGATTTTGGTTGAGTGGTGGAATTCTGGGAATAGATGGAAAAAGCAAGGGTTTCAAGCCATTGGGATATGGAGTCAATCAAAGGATGGCTTAACTAGAACGGATCAAGCACTAAAATAAGAGTTCACAGGGCAGACTATCAAAGCAAAAGGCAAATCTTTAGGTTCCTATGGATGAGGTAGTCCTAACCAGGGAGAAAGGGCAATGAAGAATCCTTAGACCAGGATTAGGATGAAGAGAAAAAGGAGATCAGTAGTAAAGGGAAACTAAGAATCCTTTATTATGGACCTAGGGGAGGGAAATACGGTAGTAAGGGAGCAATTATGAATTCCCAGACCAAGATAGTTTAGCAGAAAACATAGAGAAAGTAAACAATCAATACAGAGAGCATTAAAGCTAATTTTGAAATATCATTCCTTGTTTACCATTCAGATTTCATAGAGAAATATGTGAATATTTATAAAAATGAAGAGAAAACAGTAATAAACATGAGAGATACTACTTATTTGATTTCTGTTGTGCACAAGGATCCTGTGAAATTTCTTTAACTTTATTCCATGATCTAGCAAGCCAATCCAATCTTGATTACAATAGCTTCTTAACTTGATAAGAAATGACTACAAATGTCTTTGAATCCACCCAAAATACTTCAAATGAAGAAGTATTTATACAAATTTGAAACTAAAATATCTTGAAAAAATATCAAGATTGGTTTTACAAATATCTCAAACTGTTTTACACTAATAGAACTTAAATAAAGGAAATTCAAAACTAATGAATCTATTTGGCATTAATTTTATGGATTTATGGTGACAAGGAAGAGAAATTCGAATTTGATAGCAACTCTTAATTGATGATGAGGCATCCCAGCCACTAACTGCACCCTTTCTTTGTGTATTTTGCCCTAGCAATTCTGCAAACTTAGGGTCCATTGATACCATTTTATATCTCAATTAGAGCTATCTATGTAAAGAGTGAAAGAGGTTATTGTATATAAGAATCTTTCTGAGGTAAACCTCAGTCAGGTTCCCAAAATTCAGCTGCAACAGTTCACAATATTCTCTGCAAAAAGATGTCAAAACAGGACTTTTGCATAGTCTGAAAAATAGGCTATGAAGACATGCACTTATCTCACTTTTGGTAATACCTGTTTAAAATGTGAGATAGGCCTTTGTAGACGGACATGTTAGAAACACAAACCTCCTTCAGGTTTTCCAAATGCATCTTGTATTGGCCACAATAGTTTCTACAAAACTATGACTTAAATAGGAAATTTCTGAAGAATGAACCATTTCTACTTTGATTTCATCTTTTAACCTTAAATTTCTTTTAATTGTTTTTCACTTTTACTTTGGATAAACTTCATTGTTGCTAGTGAAATTGATTTCATCTCTGTTTAATCCCTACTACCTCATTGTTTACTTTTACTATTTACTTTTACTGCTCTATTTTTTCATCTATCTTCACTTTGACATGAATTTTTATGCTTTGTAACTGTCTTCCCTGTTGTTTGTCTTCATGTTAGCTTATTTACTTGATTTGGTCTTCAATTTGATACTCTTTAAGCCTGATACACTTTGACTATTATTTACTGTGTCTTGTTATGTTCACTATATATTTTAGGTTTTTACTATCTATTGCAACAATAAAACATTTAATTTCTTGTTTCCTCTGCTTGTCTTTTAATTGTTTGTTTTATTTTGCATCTCTATTTGAATAGATTTGATAAAAATATCAGAGTAAACAGGCCTTATGACTAGTTTAAGACTTTTTATCCAAGGCTGTTGTATTTTGTTCGCCTGTAAAACAAAACGAACTATTAGGAAAATGTTGGGTTGACAAGGAGGGTCATTAATGGCTTTATCGAGCTTTATAGGTCTATGTAGTGAGTCCAAAGTGCTTTCTGGAGGTAAACCATGATTGAATTGTTTAGCAGAGGCTTCAAGTGGCGCAAAAGGGTTACACAGGGTTTTACTGCACAAATAGGTGAGAAGAAGCAAAATTGGGGTTTTTGGTTTATGCGTGAAAGTCAACTTTTGGCGAGTAAGGTGAACAGTGGTCGTTTTGGCATGTAGCGAATTGGCGGTAAACGGATTAGTTTTCACACTGTTTGGGTGCTTGGAGGTATTGGGAGGAGGCTGCTTGATGCCATAGACTAAACGACACGTAACACAGGGGCTCGGCCTAAAACCACTCATATCAGGCAGGTAATGTTCGGATGCCAAGCCTGCCCAATATGGTTAATAATCATCGGATCAAAGGGGAGGCGATCGCACGGTGATCAGGCATGGGAGTTGTGTGGAGGGTAATGGAGGGGCCCAGCTAATTTTTAAGCTGAGTCATTTTATTTCTAAGTTTTATATTACAAACTTTGAGACAAGGGTATTAATATTAAGGGGGTTTACTAAAATATATGGGAAAGGGGTATTTTATGGATTTAATATATAAATAAAATTAAAAGTTAATATGAATGAAAGTGGTAAACGAATTTAGCGATAAGTAAATGTACATTTATAATTCATTAGCTTTGTATAAACACATTAGAACTTAGGCTTAGTGTTATTTTTGTGGGTTTTCTTAGGAAAAGGGGTTTACTTAGGGGTAATGGCTTTTCCTTAGGAAAAATGGTGTCTTACCTTAGGAAAAGGAATTTGTTTGGGAAAATGAGGGAGAGTGAAGCGATGTAATGTTTGTGGTGGGAATTTTAGTACTTAGGACTTATAAGTCACTGGGTCGAGGGTCCGGGCCCTCCAGAAGTCAAAGAAAAGCTCTAAGCCCCTTTGACTGAAGATTTTGGGTACTTAAGACTTTGCTTATGGGAAATTAGTAAAATTAAGGGTGAAATGATTGGGGAAATTAATCAGTAGACTTTGCAAGCTTAATGGATGCCCAATTTCTCATTCATACTTGGAATTTTCATGATTAGGGTGATAAATATGCCTTTTTCTAACAATCATCACAATTCTGCAACGTTTCTACTACTTACCCATCTACTCATCCTACCATTTTTAATTCTCTTTATTAGGGTGCACTTAAGCTAGCAAACCCTTATCAAAACATTTTTGTTTTCTTTTACAATAGTAATCTAACTAAGTCTAACCTTTGTTTAGAGAATTTTCGGCAAAATCACATAGTAAATCTTTTGTCGACGCGTTTCAAACCAACTAGTGTGGTTCATCGTTTGTCCTGACGATGAACCACACTAGTTGGTTCGAAACACGTCAAAAAAAGATTTACTATGTAATTTTGCCGAAAATTCTCTAAACAAATGTTATGGATAACAGAAGTCTAAACTCATTAAGTCTAACCTTATTACATCCAAGGGCTTAGATTAAACAGTTGAGCTCCTTTTCATTTACTCTACCTAATCTACTTATTTGCCAAGATTACATTGTTTGGTCAAATTTTATTTCTCTATCTATAAACATGAAATTGAAACATGAAATAGCCAAGTTTAAACATTTTGACTCTCATGGATTGTGGCATAGGTTACAAACTACACACAATCATTTATTCTGCAAAAAAAGTAAATAGTAGTGGCATTTTGAATTGCACACGTTCATGGTTTTTTCTTTTCATGGGGTTCATATTTTCATCTTTTTTGACCTTTTTTATTCTTTTTTTCCTTTGATTTTTCTTTTAGGACATACCCTCTTTACATTTTTTAATTTTGTGAATATGGAAAACATTTTAAAAAAAGCAAAGGTATGTACATATTACAAGTTTAATCTTAGCCATTCAAAAATCATGACTCCTATTGGTATAGGTACCTAACACAACCCAGTTGCTTCGTCCAACTCGAACTATACCAACATATACCACACTCAACCCCTTACCACAAGGCATTGTTCCACATACTTTTCCCTTCCATACATTATACCTGCACAGTCCATACCAGAGCATAGTTGGTCTGAACTCCCGTAACCTCGGCACCTCTCCACTGTCAATGTCTCCCACCTATCCTCGCCTTCCATACCATAACTGAATCCATATATCGAGCTCATGGCATGCTTTGAAGGAGGTATTACCACTTCTCCATAGCACAGTTTACAATAGTGTTACCACCAGTTTGACTCAGCATACACACAGGTCCCTCACACTATTAGCATCCAACCTCGACTCCTTATTACTCCAGTCCCCTAACACTCCTCCACACAGTCGACTCCCTTGGTCTCTCCCCAACGTGACTGCAGCCTAGAGGTACACACCTCCTCTTCATTCTATAGTGACAATGTAGTGACATTATCATTCACATGCAGAAGTGGTTAGATATGTAAAAAGAAAATATCCATCACTTGGATGGAGAGGTTGAGTGATTGAGTCATTATAGTAATGTGGTTCATTTAGCTCATATAATCACTTCAAAGAGTCAAATTCAGGCCATACGGAAATAGAAGAAATTTTGCAGAAAATCTGATTTGATATGAATATGGAAAAGCTCAAGCTTCAATGGAAGATTTAGGTGTACTAGGAAACCCAATTATCTCTTTTCATATCCCTTGTTCAGGGTATCCTCCATGATCATGTTCCTATTTAATGGTATGTATTAAGAGTTTCACATTATCCTCAAGCCTCTAGTCTAGCAAAGAATTTAGATATCGATAAATATGGAATCTACACAATCATTATCCTGCTAGATGGTTAGGAAGATGTGTGCTATTAGTAGATGTAGGCAATAACTTTCCATAGTTAATCCATAATACCTATTCTGCCAATCAAAGAATAACATCACACACCTGATATCCAAACATTACCTTGTATAGTTAATTTATTCATAAAAGGATATAATTCAAGCTTATGCTTATAGCTTGCTCCACTTAGCATCACGAATAATTTCCACATGAACAATCTCCATCCTTGAAATGATGGTAACCTCACAATGATTTTGTGGGAAACAACCTTGGAAATGAACTTGGGTGCATAGTGACAATCACAACATAATAAGAGGTTCTTGACAATTAAAATGGTTCTTCTAGGAGACGGGTTTAACAAACCAAATTAAATGGAAATATTCTCACTATTGTAGTGAAAACAATTCTCCTTCTCCTCCATCGAATTTACTACAGACCTCCTATTAACAAGACACCCAACCACCTTCATCTTCCAAGGTAAAATTGAATATATTTCCTCTACATGTGCATGTGATATATTTTTTGTAAGGAAATCATGTACCTGTCTATTGATCTTAATCCATCTCCATCGAGGAATCTTTTTTAGGCCTTTATCTTTCATCATTTTTTGTAACCTTTCAATGTGAATCCACCTGCCAGCTGCAAGATAAATATTTGAGGGAAACACGTAAGGGTCCAGATTGTTAGGGTCTAGCTCAGAAAGGCATTTTTCCATGCATTCTACTATGTTCATATTATTATGTAGTTTACAAAAACCAAGAAGAAAACTCCATAAAATTGCATCAAGTTTTATTGACATTTTATTGATAAAATAGTGTGCTTCATACAAACAGCTAGCTCGGCCAAGTAGGTCACACACACACACACACACACACATATAGTGCTCCATTGTAGGTGTGATCTGATAATGTTCTCTCATGCAGTAAAAATATTTATAGCCTTCATCAACTAAATTTTCATGGCTTCGTGTAGATAAAAGACTAAGGTAACTTGATTCAAGTTCATCCCATAACGTTTCTTTTTTTCAAAGAGTTTTAGTGCCTCCTTTCCCTCGTCACGCGTTGTGTATCCTACAATCATTGTATTCCATGAGGCTATATCTTGTTGAGGCATTTTCTCAAATAATTCAACTTCCTTATGAATGCACACACATTTTTCATACATTTTTATCAAGGAACGCACCCTCATGACATCAAACATGAATCCATTTCTACGTATTTTGTCATGGATCTCTGTACATTGTTCTAAAGCTTCTAAATTGACACATACTAGAATAATACTAACAATTGTTTTTTTAGTCTGGATTCATACCTATCGATTGCATTTGTTGAGAAAGCTCCAAGGCTTATGCACCATGCCATTCTATGAAAATCCTATTATCAATGCATTCCATGAGACTACATTCAAATTAGGCATTTCCTTAAAGAGTTCTAGGGCTTCCTGAACAAGTCCATTCTATGTATAACATGTAATCATTGCATTCCATGACATGAGGCCTCTATGATGATGTTTTTCCAAATAATTACCATGACTTGCCTATCATACATATCAAAAAGTGCATTTATCACCATAACAATGAAATTGAGTTCCACTTTGAATTATTTCTTGATGGATTTCTATACCCTGCTCCAAGCCAACGCAAGCTGGAAGAAGACTAATAAATTTTTTTGAATTAGCTCTTATGCCCATCAATTTCATTTCAAAACATAGCTCCAAAGCTTCCTTACAACACCTATTCTATGTAAATCCTAGAATCATGGCATTCCATGATACCACATTCCATTCATGTGTTTCCTTAAAGAACTTTAGGGCTTCATCAATGAGTTGATTATGTGCATATCTTGCAAGCATGGTTGTCTGTGAGACAACATTTTGTTGATGGATTTTGTTAAACAATTCACGTGCCTTCCATATACTTCCACATTTTTCAAACATGTCTATGAGGCCATTTGCTAGAACCACATCATACAGAAACCCATTTCCAATTATTTCTTCATGGATCTCCAAAACTAGTTCTAGGGCTACCATGTTACTCCAAGATGGAAGAATGTTGGCAAAGGAAAAGGTCTCTAGCATTTTTCAATTCCATTGAGGTTGTATCGGCCCATGATGTGTTGATACCAATGAGGGCTCTGTCTATTTAGCCTCTTTGGATGGCTATGTACTTTCTTGCTTAGCTCTAGAGATAGTCTATACAACTAATATCACAAGAACTAAGATCGATTCTAGGAATTATACTTTGTGAAGAGTTTGGGAGACTGTTCAGAAGTATTTGAAGATAAAAGATACTACTCATAGTGCCTCTAATCGTCCAAAATTTATCAAATACAATGCTCTTATTAGTGATGTTATTTCCCTACCATGGTCTATGAAACAAAATAGGAAATGGTTGTGAGTGCATTTAGTACTGTAAACCCAAAATTTCAACACTTCTTAGACTTTTAGTGTGGACTCTATTCTCACATATTTTGTTCGAATGCATTTTTGTGATATTGGTAGTTGAGCTATGCATCTATTGATTTGCAGTGCCTATATCAATGGTCAATCTTAATTAGAGGACTTTGATATTTCTAGCAAGGCAAGGGGGTTGGATGTATCTTTTTATCGAGACTTTGTTATCAACACTTCACGGGGTTGGATTGGTATATGTTAATACCAATGTTAATGCTATACAAAATTGTTTGTAAATAGTGATGATAAGAAGACCTATTGGATGTCTGCATGAGTCCTATCCTATTCATGGAAATAGTTCTATGAACTTCAAAGCAAAAAATTAGAATATGGGACCTATTATTCGATCAATTGTTCGAGGTTTTTCTACACCGAGACTACTAGAAACAGGGTATTGCATGTATATCCACCCAAAACGAAGTGAAATAACTCCCCTCCAACTTGGTTTCCTCTTCCTTTGTATGGTGGGAATTCAAAAACTATGTCTAGCAAAGTTTCCCCATGTTCCCACAAGAGTGGTACTGGTAGATATTTTTTGTGTCCACCTTCAATTATGGGCCAGTTCTCTACATCTTCAAAGATACAATAATCCACCAACAACTTTGATGAAAATTTTATACTCAGCATGGGAAGATTTTGTGAAGTCTATAAAGGTGAACTAGAAGATGGAACCAAAGTTGAAGTTCAACGATATTATCCTAGATCTGAGCAAGGTCTCATAGAATCCCAAACAAAAATTGAGATGTTGTCTAAATTTCAACACCACCATCTTGTTTCTCTGATTGGATACTGTGAGGAATGTTGTGAAATTATTTTGGTTTATGAATACATGGCCAATGGCCCTCTGAGGACTCATTTGTATGGGATAGATCTTCCATCTCTATCCTTGAAAATGATGCTTGAAATATGTATAGGGGTGGAAAGAGGCCTCCATTACCTTCATACTGGGGTAGCATAGGGGATTATTCACCATGATGTGAAGACAACAAATATTTTGCTGGATGAGAATATTCTTGCAAAGTTGGCAAGTTTTGGTGTGTCAAAAACTAGACATACATTAGACCATAGACATGTGAGCACTACTATGGAAGGAAATTTTGGATACCTTGATCTTGAGTATTTCTGAAGGAAACAAGTCACTGAGAAGTTTGTTGTCCATTATTTTGGTGTGGTGCTCATGGAGGTTTTCTATGCAAGGCATGCAATAAATCTTTCTCTTCGAAGAGAGAAAATCAACATTGTAGAGTGGGAAATGCACTGGCAGAAAAGAGGAATGCTTGACTAGATCATTGATCCTCATCTTGTGGATACAATAAATCATGGCTCCTTGTGAAAGTTTGGAGAGACAAAAGATAAGTGTTTGGCAGTGCAAGGTATTGAAAGGCATGTTATGGGGGATGTGCTATGGAACTTGGAGTATGCCTTTGAATGATTTGTTAGAGTGAAGAATTGTCTCCTTACCTAGTATGAAATCCTTCCATTTGGTGCTAGACTATACAATTCAATATATTAAGAATCATAATATTAAAAATTGTGGGCAACATAATTGAAGGTTTTTGAGTGATATGTAATGTGGTGACTAAACTAGATTGGAATTTTTCCCAATGCATGCTTAGATGCAATTATTTGGGTTTGAAATGGCTGATGTAGATCACCTAGATATAAAATTGGGTGTGAAGCACAATTTTCCTTTGATTTATTCAAATGATCACTGTTATATTTAATTCCATTTGAGAACTATGTTTGATGCTATTCAAAATTTGGTTTGGAAAACGTGACACGAAAGGCGACCAAGGTGAATTTATCGTAGAAGTTTTCCTATGCCAAAAAAATTGAGTGGCTTAAGAATATTTGTTGGGGTAGGTTTTGATTGATCAATATCTTCTCTAGGTTGATGCGAACTCTTATTTCCTCAACAATGTATCCAAGGTAGTGAATTCCCTTTACTGAGAAGAAACATATTTCCAAATTGGTGGAGTTTGAGTTGTCATAATGTTTATGATATTTTAACAATATGTTGAAGGTGTTGATGCCTTATTTTGCTGAAGATTGTCATTGAGGTAAACCATGATGAATGTCATTGCCAACTATTCATATAGATGATCGTTTGCCTTGAATGTAGTTTTCCAAACGTCTGAACGTCAACCAGAGCCTAATGATACCTAAACTTTAAGTCAATTTTGGTGAAGTAATTTGTGCTTCTCGGCCAAATCCAAAAGTTAATGTGTGAAATAGAATAATAGTTATTTACTTTGATTTTCTTCAAGGAGAATGGATCACGCAAAGGCACCATATATTGTCTTTCTATGCCATAAGCACAACATGGCTACTATAGGGTGAACTGCTCAAGATGATGTATCCTTTTTGTATCTGTGCCTAGATTTGGCACTTGATTTTCATTTTTTCTATGATGCATTTCCAATATATTGGTAAATTTTGAAATGGAGCTCTAGGGATATATCAACTGAATGTGGGACCTATTATTCTAGATGAACATTGATAGGGTCCTTTTTAGTGTATTCCTCTAAAGTCACATTGTGCTACTTCTAATGCATAGATTACATGACAAAGGAAAATTAGGTCTATGCCATGGTATTTGTGTGACTTGTGAGAATATAATCAACAAGTTGAAATTTTGCAAATGGTAGCTTAACTTGCATCAATGTTTAGCATAAATTAAAGATGCTTCCACATTTTAGATTACCTTGGGATATCTATAGAGTTGCTTCAAAATGTTTAGGATGATGCTTTGAGGTCACAACTTGTACCTTCCAAGTTTCTTTGACATGAAGAGTTTTCCATGCAACAAAACATAGATATCTAGTGTGGTCACATCATAGGGGGACTTTATCCTTGTATTCCTTGATTTTACACTAAAATAGGCATTTCTATGTCATCAATAGTCCCCTACACGGATTCAACCAACCGGTGGTGTATGATTGGAAGTGTAGTGTTGTCACTCAGTTGAGTCACTTGAAAGTGGCCATATAAATCATAATCTTTAAACATTTATTATCCATGATTCCATGATGGATTGTAGAGCATGTTTGTGTAGTTAAAATTATGTGTGGAACAAACACTATTTTTCTTCCTCGATGTTAGTGATATTGGTTGTCCTTGGACTTGTTCTGTAACTAAATATATCAAACACCATGAGTGATAAAATAACTCGAGGTAAAAAAACTTGAATAAAGGTTTGTATCTTAAGATATTTGATTCCTCTCCACTTTTTCTCGACCCTCTGTAAGATGGATCTGGAATTTTTATTTATTATTTTATAAAAGGGACTCAAATGGTGCATCACTTCTATTAGGAAAGAGGAATTTTAGGTACTAGCCCTTTCAGTAGATTTTTTATTTTATTTACTTTTGGAAATGATTTATGGGAAATGTATGATGATGTCAGCATTTCCCATGAGACACATCTACTATATATTGGGTTGTAAAATTCACCTCATGGTGTAATGATAACTAAGACATTGGAAGATTCATTCTTATGATAACATTCTTTCCTCTATCTTGTGTTGGATAGTTTGGTTGAATCTATCCTAGAAGGGTTTTCGAGGCATGACACTCATCATCTCAGTCTGTTCCTAACTTTAGAATGAATGCCATTTAATAGACTACCTTTTCCATTATTGGCATTAATTGCAGTGTGATCCTTAGTTTTGATTGGTTGTGGTTGTTGACCTTGTCCAACTTATCATAGTTATGTGATTTATTCTTTAGCAAAGAATTTCACCTGTTGTTATATTCCTTTTTTATGTTGGTTACTGGGTGGTATCTTACCACAGTTCAATGAGACAATCCCATATATGAGAGATGTCTCACAGAATTCCAAATAGAAATTGATATGTTTTCTAAAGTTCGACACCACCATCTTGTTTCTATGATTGGATGTTGGGAGGAACACTATGAAATGATTTTGGTTTATAAATACATGACCAATGGGTCTTTTAGGAGTCATTTGCATGGGACAGATCTTCCATCTCTATCCTAAAAGTAGAGGTTTGAAATATGTATAGGGGTGGCAAGAGACCTCCATTACCTTCATACTGGGGCAACATAGGGGATTACTCACCATGATGTGAAGACAACAAATATTTTGTTGGATGAGAATATTCTTGCTAGGGTGGCAAGTTTTGGTCTATCAAAACTAGATTTACATTAGACCAGACACATGTGAGCACTATTGTGAAAGCCAGTTTTGGATACCTTTATCTTGAGTATTTCTGAAGGCAGCGACTCACTGAGAAGTTTGACGTTTATTCTTTTGGTGTGATGCTGATGGAGGTTTTCTTTTCAAGGCTTGCAATAAATCCTGCTCTTCCAAAAGAGCAAATCAACATTGCAGAGTGGAAAATGCATTGGTAGAAAAGAAGAATGCTTGACCATATCATTGGTCTGCATCTTGTGGATACAATAAATCATGGCTCCTTGGAAAGTTTAGAGAGACAACATATAAGTGTTTGGCAGAGCAAGGTATTGAAAGGCCTATTATGGGGGATGTGCTATGGAACTTGGAGTATGCATTTGAATGATTTGTTAGAGTGAAGAATTGTCTCCTTACCTAGTATGCAATCCTTGCATTTGGTGATAGACTCTAGAACTCAATAGAATGAGAATCATAAGATTAACAATTATGGGCAACATCATTGAATGTTTTTGAGTGCTATGTAATGGGGTGACTAAACTAGATTAGAATTGTTCCCAATGCATGATTAGAAGCAATTATTTGGGTTTCAAATGGCTGTTGTAGATCATGTAGGTATAAAATTGTGCATGGAGCACAATTTGTCTTTGATTTCTTCAATGGCATATTGCTATATTTAATTCCATTTCAGAACTATGTTTGATGCTACTCAAAATTTGGTTTGGAAAAGGTGACACGAAAGGAGACTAAGGTGAATTTATTGTAGAAGTTTGTCCATGTGAAGAAAATTGTGTGGCTTGATAATGTTTATTGAGGTAGCTTGTGATCGATCAATATCTTCTCTATTTTGATGTGAAATCTTATTTCCTCGACAAAGAATCCAAGGTATTGAATTCACTCTATTGAGTAGAAACATTTTTCCAAATTGGTGGAGTTTGAGTTGTCACAGAGTTTATGATATTTGCACAATATGCTGAAGGTGCTCATCCCATGTTTTGTTGAATATTGTCATTGAGGTAACCCGTGGTGAATGTCATTACCAAATATTCATATAGATAATTGTTTGCCTTGAATGTAGTTTTCCAAGCATTTGAATGTTAACCAGAGCCTAATGATACCCAAACTTTAAATCAATTTTGGTGAAGCAATTTGTCCTTCTCGGCCAAACCCCAAAGGTATTGTGTGTAGTAGAATAATAGTTCTTTACTTTTATTTTCTTCAAGGTGTAATGATCATGCAAAGGAACCATGGATTGTCTTTTTGTGCCATGAGCACAATGGGGCTTCTATAGGGTGAAATTCTCAAGATGGTGCAGCCTTTCTATATCTGTGCCTAGATTTGGCACTTCATCTTTGTGTTTTCTATGATGCATTTGATTTACATTTGTCAATTTAGAAATGGATATCTAGGGATATATCAACTGAATGTGGGACTTGTTATTCTAGAAGAACATTGATAGTGTCCTTGTTAGTATATTCCTCTAAAGTCACATTGTGTTGCTTCTACTACATAGATTACGTGACAAAGTAGAGTTGAGTATGTGCCACATTCTTTGTGTGACTTGTGGGAAGATAATAAAAAAGATGAAATTTTATAAATGATAGCTTAACTTGCATCATTATTTAACATAAATTAAAGATACTTCAACATTTCAGATTACCTTGGAATCTCTGTATAGTTGATTCACAATGTTTAGGATGATGCTTTGAGGTCACACCTTATACCTTCTAGGGTGCTTTGACACAAAGTGTTTTCCATGCATCAAATCATAGATATCTAGTGGGGTCACATCATAGGGGACTTTATCCTTACATGCCTTGATGTTACACTAATATATGCATTAGTATGTCATCAGTAATTCCTTACACAGATTCAACAAACCAATGGTGTATGATTGAGGGTGTAGTGTTGTCACTAGGTTGAGTCACTTGAAAGTGGCCATATAAATCATAACCTTTAAACATCCATTATCCATGATACCACAGTGGATTGTAGAGCATGTTGATGTAGTGAAAATTATGAGTGGAACAAAAATTGTTTTTCTTCCTCTTTGTTAGCGAGTTTGGTTTTCACTGGACTTGTTTATGTAACCAATAGAATTTTTCCTAACCATATATCTATCAAAAACCATGAGTGATCAAATAACTCAGGGTTAAAAAACTTGAATAAAGGTTTGTATCTTGATGGATTTGATTCCTCTCGATTTTTTCTATACCTTGAGTAAGATGGATCTCGAAGTTTTATTTATTAGTTTATAAAGGGGACTCAAATGATGCACCACTTCTATTAGGAAAGAGGAATTTTGTTTACTATCCCTTTCAGTAGAGTTGTTATTTTTTATTTTAAATGCTTTATGGTCAATGTGTGCTAATGTTAGAATTCCACATGAGACACATCTACTATTATTGTTTTGTAGAATGCACCTCTTGGTGTAATGAGGACTAAGAGATTGGAAGATTCATACTTATGAAAACATGCTTTCCTTTGTCTTGTGTTGGATAATTTGGTTGAATCAGTGCTAGAAGGGTTTTGTAAGAATGACACTCGTCAACTGAGTCCAATGTTGACATTAGAAAGAATACCATTTACTAGACTAATTTTGCTATTGTTTTAATTCATTGTAGTGTGATCCTGGGTTTTGATTGGTTGTGATTGGTGTCCTTGTGAAACTTATCATAATAGTGTGATTGATTCTTTAGCACATGATTTCACCTATTTTTGTCTTCCTTTTTGCCTTGGTTACTAGGTGGTACCTTACCACTATTTTTATTAAAAAAAAAATCTTTTTTCTTTTCCAAAAAACAATATGCATCCCACAAGAGTTCTTATTGATGTAATTGAGCTTGATGTAAATGTAGCGATGTGATCGGCTCCAATACTTGGGGTTTTGATTTCATTTGGTCTCCTAGCTATCCAAATAAGCCATTACATCATGGAACTCGTTTATTTAGTCTTGTGTAGGCTAGTCATTGCAATGGTGCAATGGTTTCCATTGGGTATATCGAGCCTTGTTATGACGAAGATAATTGTGTGCACACAATTTGTTGTGAGACTCCAACCAACCAAATGTGGTTGTTGTTTGTTTGAATGTAGCAAAGAAAATCTTGTTTGTGCCACTAAACAGGTTGAATACAAATAAGGTATTTATCTCTTGCAACCATACATCCAATGTGTTGAGATTGACTTCAAACTGAAAGACGTTGATTTTCACTTGAGATTTCAAGGTAGTGCATTCACAAAATAGTTTAGATCCAGTGTTCATAGATGAAGCAATTATTATTGATAGTTGAGCTTTGTCAAGAATCTAGGAAATTTCTCATACATTTCTTCTTCCATGAATCATTCACAATGATAGGACTGTTGGGTTTGAGTTTTCCTACCACTGAAGATTGTGTGGAGTGTGTAGAGTAGGATTGAATTTGTGCTTCCTATACTTAGATATCATCCATGTGGACATTCAATCCAAATCATCATTGGTACTGTAGAAATTTCTATTATGGTCCAAAGATGATTATACTTTTGAGAGAATGTTTTGAGCTCTAATAATATGATCAAGTTTTAGCAGCAATTGAGCCCTTGAAGGATGAGATGGAACTTTTCATTTGAGAAGATCATAGTCCTATGCAAAATTGTTAGATTTGCAGAAGTTCTTAAATTTCTTAGGCAAGGAATAAAGCTTCACACGGTAATATAATGAACTAGGGAATTATTAGAGAGTAGCACATCTATTTTGTGCACAATGAAATAATAGTGTATAATGCAGTAATATCAATAAAGACCTTAATTAGATCATTTTTCACAACATAAACATTAAATCAGAGGATAATGCATGAATATTTAGAAAGTTGACTGTTAGAGGGTAAACTAGAGAGAATCATGAACATCCCACAATGAGCATTCCCCTAGTAACAAGATGTAGCTCAAATTTGTAGAGTACTATTGCTATTTGAAAGTATTAAATTCAAGAAACGACTATGGAGTTGTGAAATAGTCATGTGCCAGATCCTTGTGATGATAGATATAAGGCAAGCTACGCTATAGATAACTACTAAAGAGAATGCTAAGAGAGAAATGGTGATATCTTACATATTTATACAATTCAAGTGATCATTGATTAATGTTGTAATGAAATCATTAAAGGTGGATCGTAATGGTTGGCCCTAGGAATTGTATGTAACGTTGGAATTGGGCATTGTATCTGAGTTTGACCAGTCCCTCACTCCTTGTTTTCAGTTCTACTATAGCAGTTCTTGACTGATTCCAGGTTGATCAATGGCTTTGGCATGGATCTAATTTTGGCCTAGTTAGACTTGATCACCAATAATGGAATCTGTATGTTTTTACTAGGGTGAGTGCTGATAGTGACAGGCATGCTAACATGTTTTCATGGTTGCACGAGGATTCTAGCATGGGACTTTTGTCCTCACTCCTTGGAATAATTTTGTTTTGGTGCAAGAACAAAATCTTGGGCACTTTCACTAACATTACCTAGGCTCTAGAACATGATTGACATAATTGAGCTAGAGATGGATCATATTTATTTCTGACTTCTTGATTATTGGTTTGTTTTTTTCTTTGGTGGTTCTTGTTTTTGAATTGATCTTGCTGACCCGTGGAGTCATAATACATGAAGTATTTTAGGTACCCTTAAGAAAATACACTAATTTTTCCATTTCCATTGTTGCTGCATGTTTAATTGGAATCTCACTTCATGCTTTGCAGGAGTGAACACCTGGAGTTTTGGATAATCTTATCAAAATTTTCATTATGGAACATTTTTTTGTCTTGGTTGATGTCTGGAATATGTTTTGCATCAATAATATTTTCTGAATTTAAGTGATAAGCTTTTAAAATGTTTCATCATTAGAAGTGCACATCTAAATTTGTACACCTATGTTTTGGATTCAATCCCTCCAAAATGTCTTGCTAATGATCCAGTACAGAATAACACTAATTGCAGTGCACAACTTCTTCATCACTTCACCGAAATAGAGACTTTTGATAACATTATAATTAATAAGGCTAATGAAAATGGAAGAAATTAAGAAATAGAAGATGGAATAACAAGTGAAATTTTCTTGTAGTTGGTGAATCCTCAAGGAAGGTGAAGGCACAATAAACTATTTCGAGGGCATGTTGAATAAAGGTTGTTTATTGCACTAGCTAAAATAGCTAGTCAACCCTCAAATATCTTGAAAGCTCGTGTTGGTCTTTAATGTTGGAATAATTTCCTCTTAATTTTCTACATTTCTACAGACATCTTTACTTAATGTTCTATATGTCAAGGTTCAAGTGAGATACCATTAATTATGTTTAATTTTCATGTATTTTTCATATTTCTTCCATTAACCTGAAACCTTTTTTGTATCATACATGCCAAATCGTTCTAACATATTTTTATTTGTTAAAGCCAAGCTATTCATTGAGAACATTTATTGGTCCTTTATGAACCGTTATGTCTCTTTATTTCCATCCAAACAATGATTTTCTCTAATCTTGTGATGCAAAAAATGAACTGTGTTAGTGTAGTGTTAATCATGCCGTTCGCAGAAGAACTTTTAAGGTGGACAATTTACAAGGTATACGCTTTTTGGCTCTGTGTAATTAATAGTGATGAATGCAATATCCTAGATGATATGTTATACACATTAAATTCTGCAAGACTTATTCTTGATTTAACTTACTTCACAAGGTGGTATGAGTCAAGTGCATTTTCAGATAGGAGTTGGTAGAATTCTTGCAACCCCTATAGAAAATAGTAGTTAGTAGACTTCTTACAACCCCTGTAGAAAATAGTAGTTTCCAGACTTATTACAACCTCTCTAGAATTCTTACTTCACAAGGTGGTATGAGTCAAGTGCAATTTCAAACAAGTGTTGGCAGACTTCTTGCAATAGCTGCAAAAAATCTTGTATCGATTTGTGATGTTGAAACTGTGCAGAATTTGCATTCTTTATAGGTATGTTTTGTGTTATATTTCATTCACATTCAATATTTTTTATCCACACTAAACTTCTTAGTAATATTGGATGAAGGTTCTAAGTTTGTCGATTCTCTTAGTTTTGTTGAAATTGGTATACTTAAGGTATCTGTAGTTTCCACATGTGATGCTTGTATCTTCTAATTTCTTAAATATTTTCTAGAAATATCTTCAGTGGTTGTAAACATTTATCAGATTTAGATAAATAAATAATCTTTAACATATTTATTATTTCATAGGCATACAAATCCTGTGCACTTAGTTTGTTGGGATACAAGTGGAGAATATTTTGATGTTGTAAGTGATTATTCTATTAGGGTATGGTCTTTTCATTTTGGAAAACAAGGTGAATGTGTACATGAACTAAGTTGCAGTGGAAATAAATTCCATTCATGTGTATTCCATCCAATCTATTCAAAAATTTTGGTAATTAGATGTTATCAAGTTAGTCACATTGAATATTTAACTTCAAAACTATTACTTATTTAATATGTTTTTTTTCCTTGTAAGAGTTGTTAACTTTTGGTAATTGGATGCTATCATGTTAGTCACATTTAGTATTTGACTTCAAAACTATTACATATTTAATATGCACTCTTTCCTTGTAAGAGTTGGTAATGATAGACGTTGTGGTTGAGATATGTGATATGTTGATCTTTATTATGTTTGATTGGAAACGTTGGAGCTATGGAATATGGTAGAAAATAGGAGTATGACCCTTCTTGCACACGATACCCAAATAATAATTGAAGAAAAAGGAGAATAAATACACTGGAGTGACAAATGCAGAAAGAGAGAGATATGAGAACCTATCTAGTGATACCCTTAAAGCGAATATCTTGCATACATAGTGATGGTCAAACCTTTATATTTGTTGAATTCACCGGAAATGCCTTAGAAACACAATGATAATGTTTTGAAGTGGTAAAACAATAATTCATGTGTGAATTGTAGTCCAACAAATATTTAGTTGGGAACTCATATTGTAATATTTGGCATTTGATATGATATAATTTATGTGGTTCAAGTTATTTATAGTTGTATTTGATATTATTTAGTATTGTAATTAGCATATGTAACTTTTTATTTTCATATTAGACAAACATGCACATTGTATGATATTTAAAAAAAAAAATATTCGCAAAATAATATGAATTAATTTATGTTGTTGAATAATGAACATATAAAATCAATCTAGAACTACTAAATTAGTAATTTATATTGATTAATGATGAAAAAAATAAAATGAATATACAATGACTAAATTAGTCACTTATAATGATTATTAATGAATGTAAATGAAGTGAATATAAACTACTAAATCAATAATTTATTTAATGAATATGAAACTACTAAAAAAGTATAAATGATAAATTTGTGATTACAAATGATGACTAAATTTTGCATGTATACAACTATTAGAAGCTAATTTATAGTATCTTATAATGCGGCCGAAATTTATTCATATTTCTTTGGTCACTAATTAGTTTCAAATGATGACTAAAATTTACATATATATGACTATTAGTAGCTAATTTACAGTATCGTATAACGCAACCAATATTTTGGTCATATTTCTTTGGTTATTAACTGGTTTTCTTGGGTGATCATGTAGTAGTACATTTTGTTGTGTATTTGGTCGTTAATTGGGGCAATTAATGACTAAATCAAAAACTAAATTAATGACAAAATATATGATTAAATATACTACTAGATGATAAAATTGAGACGAGCAATTAATGATTAAGCTAAATATGACTAAAGTTGGTCACATTATAAGATACTCTAAATTAGCCATTATTGATCACCAATTGAAAAAATGGTCATTTATATGAAAATTTTAGTCATTTTTTTAGTAACTAATTAGCCATTTTATACTAGTGTTAGTTACATAGCCTCAGGATAAGTAAAGCAAATTGGGGTTTGTGTGAAGAACCTCTAGGTATTGGATGTAAAATATTGTGTTTCTTTTAGCACAAAAGTAGAGAAGGTGCATAACGAATACATCAATGAATTATGGGATCGAAGATTGGGTCATCTCCACCATGGATCTTTGAATATCATGCAACATATTTCTATAGGAATTCCCAATGGTACACTACAGCAGAGAGATACATGCAAATGATGTACAGTGGGGAAGTACACCAAAGGCATCTTTCATGATAAGGACAATCGAGTGCAAGTGATCCTTGAAATATTTAACTGAGATGTGTGTGGACCATTCTCGATAGCCTTTATGGCCAAGCATAGGTATTATGTAATATTTGTAGATTGTTTCTCACGTAAGTGTTAGATTTTCTTCATGTGTTCAACTAGTTAACTCATAATTCACTCATAAATTACTCATGCATGTTATATCGGACAGTCATCGAGTTGATATTGGAGTTCAAGGACAATGTACTATTAGTTGTATAATCATATGAATTGTATAGGTGGTGCATGCAGTCAAAGGAAGGCCTATGTGGATTGCAGAAATCATATTGATGAATTTCCGTAATTAATAGGGGGTTAATTCCAAAGGAAATAATGCAAGGAAATAGGGGCTTATCCAAGCTTAATTTTATTTAAGTATTGGCATGGGATTTTCCAGGAATCTATGAGACTGATAGAGATAGTGCGAAGGTTGCTTGGGCTTGAGAAATGCATTGTAATTTTCTCATATTTCCTGACTAATGCCATATACAGAAAATAATGGTTTTTAGCTATGGCTTTCCTTAGGAAATAATTTTGTAATTTGTTTATTGAATTATTTCTCTTGTATGCTTCATGATTTCTTGATTTTTTAATTGTTTATATGGATTAGTAGAGTAGATTCAAGTCTATTGTTTTAGTAAGTTACAATTAGCAGTTTGAATCTGCAAGGAATTTCTACATGATAGAGGTATTTTATACAACTTCAACATATAACCATTGACAATTAAGGGAATACCTTCCTCATCAATTGTTTTGATTTGGACAAACTCATTCTCATGACATCTCTCTACCAAAAAGGGACCTAACCATATTTTCATTAACTTTCCCTTGAAATCAATGAATATGGAATCATATAGGAGGGCCCAATATCCTTCTTGAAAAGTCTTCTCTTTAATTTGTTTATCATCCCAAATATTCCTTTGTAGTTGAATTAATTAGTGTGTAGGAGATCTTCCAGCCTAAATTCATCTAAACCATTGAATTGGAGAAACATTTCTTATTGTGTTGTAGTGAGGTCCAAGTCTAACAGAGCTACCATCCTTAAGGTGTTGTATTAAAATTCAATGGATAGTATGGCCTTCTTCCCATAGACCATTTTGAACGTAGTAAATCCAATGGTGGTCTTCCAAGTTGTGTTATAGGCCTAAGTGGATTCTACAAGTTTGTCTACCCAAAGTTTTATGTTTCTCCTAACAACCTTGGTTAGAATTTTCTCCAATGCTACTATTTGTGACCTCCACTTCCCATTTTCCTAAGGGTGATAGGCAATAGATGTCATATGATTGATGTGGTGCCACCTCATGAGATATTCGATCAAACTTGATGTGATTTTTCACCTTGGTTAGTGACTAACTCTCTTGGAACACCAAACTTGTAGAAGATGTTCTCCTTGAGAAAATTAGCCACCTGCTGCTCAGTTTTTGCCTTAACCTCCTTTCTTTTAGCCCATCTACTCAAGTAATTAGTACACACAATGATATACTTCTTGTATCTTGATGGGGGATCAATCGGTAAAATGAAATCCATGCCCCAATTATGAAATGGCTCCCGAGCTTGAGGTGGTAAAGGAATTTCATCCCTAGGTGTGGACTAACCAATCCTTTGGAACTAATTACACCTGGTGGTGTACCTCCTTGAATCTTTATGTAAAGTGGCCTAGTAGTAACCTGCTTGTAGAACTTTCAAATATGTCCTCTTAGTAGCTAAGTGGCCCCCAAAATGCCCATCATGACATGCTGAGAGGATGTCAAATACCTCCTCTTCGCTCAAACATCTCCTCAGGATCTGATCTGGCTCCAAACTGAAAAGATTTCCCCTAATCCAAGTGAATGGGGCACCTTTCCTAACAATCTGACTCTTCTCCTTGGAGGATGGATGAGGAGGGAACCTCCCAACAACCAAGTAGTTAGATATATCCGCAAACTGAGTAGAGAACACTGAGATGCAAAAGAGATGTTGATATGGAAGTTGATCATCCACCATCTCTTCCTTTTCTACATGAACGATTTGTCTTAACAAGAAATATTCAACCACATTCTCTTTCCTTGGTTTTTCAATAATAGTCAAATCAAATTGTTGCAACAATAAAAACCATCTAATTATCCTAATATTGACATCAGGTTTATGTATTAAATACTTAATGGTTGCATGATGAGTGTGAAAAAAGGTTTGATAACCAGTCACATAATGCTTAAACTTGTTCAAAGAATGTACCATAACCAATATTTCCTTATAAGTGATAATATAATTGAACTCAACTTTAGAAAGGTTCTTACTGATGAAATAGATAGCATAGGGAAATTTGTCTTCCACTTATTCTAAGGTTTCTCCTACAACTTTATCTTAGGAATCTGTGTCTATGTCGAAATGTAGTGCCCAATTGGGACCTATAAGGATGGGTGTAGCGGTCAACTTTTCTTTTAATACTCTGAAGGCTTCTTGAGAGTTGTCTATCCAACAAAAGTTTGAATCTTTAGCTAGTAGTTCACACAAGGAAGAAGCTAGTTTACTAAAGTCTCTAATGAACCTTCTATAATACCCAGATAATATAAGGAAACTCCTACCATGTCCTTTTGTTTTAGGGATAGGGACCCTTTTCATGATGGAATTTTTTTTGGGTAAACCTGTATCACTTCCCTAGATATAAAATGGTCAAGGATAGTCCCTGCATTAATAAAAAATTGACATTTCTTAGGGATCAGAGAAAGATTCATTTCAGTGCATTTCTTTAAGACTTTGCACACATTAGAAAGAGATTTATGGAAGTCACATCCATAAGGAGCGAAATCTTCCATGTATATCTTGATAGTGTCATGAAATTTTTTATAAAATATACTTAGAACTACCCTCTGGAAATTAGGAGGGTAATTGCACAGACTAAATGGAAGCAATCTATAGGCAAAGGTACCCCAAGGACATGTCAATATGATCTTATCTTGGTCTTTAGGGCTAATATGTATTTTGTTGTATCCACTAAATCCATCAAGGAAGGAGAAGAATTCATTCTTGTAAGTCCATCTAGTACTTGGTCAATGAAGGCCATCTAGGACTAAAAAGGTCCTTTTCAGTCATGTTAAGCTCTCAGTAGTCAACATGGATTATCCACTTCCCATTTTTATTTGGAACTAAGAAAAGAGGGGACACCCACTCACCATCTGAAATGGAATATATGAACCATGCATCTAGTATCTTTTGTAATTACTCTTCATAATATCCTTAAGAGCTAGGTTCATCCTTCTCTAGGATTAGAGCACATGCTTACAACCCTCTTTAATGTAAATATGATGCATATAGACCAAGGGATGTACACATTTCATTTCTTATAATACCAAGCAAAAACATCCAAGACTTTTCTCAACATATTGCATATTGTTTCTTCTTGTTGAACAAAGAGAGAGGGGTTGATATTTAGAGTTCTAGATGGGCCATTCTCATCAAATTTGGCATGTTCTAGGATAGATTCAATAGAGCACAATTCATTCCAAGTATTACTATCATATTCTTTCATCAATTCATCAAATAGTATGGTAGTGGGGGGTTGATGCTATAAAATATGGTCAATAAGGTCATCTTCATCAAGTTTTGACACCCCCCCCCCCCCGCCCCCCCCCCCATGTAATAATTTCCATTATGCAAACTGGTTATGGGGTTGTCTGATAAAATTATCCCTCTTCCTCATCCTCTAACCATAGGGGTAAATCATGCTCAATAGAGGGTTGAATAGGAGGACACAACACAATTTGTTTTTATAAATTTCCATTCTTAATAGTCATGTTCCTAGCCCTACAACTACTTTAGGCATACACATTTCCCAACCAAGGTATTCCTAGGATGAGAGGGTAGCCATTAAGCTTGGTTTAGGACTGGAGGACCAACAAATCAGTGGTGTACTCCCATGAGTCAATGGTGACCATGACACCCTCAATAACTACCTCAAGAGTTATTGTAGATCTTTCTCCAAGCTGTAGGATTGTAGTGGTCTTACTCAAAGCCCCTTGAAAATTGAGCTTCAACATGGTTTCCCTAGTCATCACATTGATTGCAACCCCAAGCTCAATCAAGGTATTAGGGACCATAATGTTATCAATGTGCACTTCCATTACTAGGCTATGAGAATTCAAGTACTTCAGGAAGATCACGCTCCCAAGCATCAGATTAGATAGTTGTCCAACAATATTTATGGTGGGGGTATCTCTTCTTCTTCTCCCAGGTCTATTAAAACATTTATATTTAATAATTTTTCTGCAAATGGGAACATCGTTTATGGCACAAAGAAGGGGTATCTTGACATAGAAGTTCTTCAATTCTACCATAAGTTCAACCTCTTCTGGGGTGTGCTAGTTAGGGTGGACCAACCATTTAGGATAAGGAGGTGCATTAGCTTAAGGGGAAGTTTCTTCCTTCTCCTCTTCAATATCTCCAAGTGGATAAGGTGGGTGAATATATGGGAGCACCTCCCTAGACAAGAGGTTGATCCCTTGGATTTCCACAACATAAGTAGTATAGGATGTCTCCCCACTATAAACATGTTGTGTTTGATTATTGTTTTGGTTTTCATTGGGTTGAGAAACCATTTGATGTTGCTTAGGTGTAGTTTGGTGAGGAATTTGTCCTTCAAGTTGAGGTGGAGGTAGTAAAGGAGAAGGTTGGGTTGTTTGAGGCCTCCACCCTAGTGACGGGTTATCCCATTGGGAAGATTGGGTTGGAAATGCATGAAAAGGAGGGTTGATAATCTTAGCAGGATATTGAGGACCATAAGGCTAAGGAGGAGGTGTAGACCATGATGGATGAGTGGAAGGATACCAAGGCTATAAAGGTGCATTCTAATTTGTATTGTAGTGATGATAATGTGCATATTAAAGTGCCTTGTTGATATAGTCGAGGACCTAGAGGCCTCCTTTGGTTAATGAAGCATGACTTCTCTGACACACCTTCTACCCATCCTTGGTATACAACCTTTAGGATTGGAAGAGAGGGAAATTTGTCTGTTGCATGATTCTCTTCATAGAGTAAGTAGACTTCTATGAAATCTAGTGGGCATTCATTCCTAAGACGTCCCTTAATACATCTAGGGAAAAAGATAACTAGTGCCCTATTGTAGTGAATACAACCACCCTCCAAAAATTTGGGTCTCATGCAAAGTATGGAGCATAACTTGGATCCTGTGATCGATCATCCTTGGTCACTTGTTGGTAAGATGATGACTTCAATCTCCCCTCCTTCATCTTAATACTTATCTGTGTTCTCATATTTATGCAGTGTGTGCCATCTTTGGGCATAGGGATTGTTGTTTGTCATGCAAAGGGAATGTTGTTTTTCTTCAAGGGAAAGTATGCACACATGAGTTGTTATCATCACATAGACATGTTTGACACTCACTTCACACACTCTTGTCATGAAGTTTTTTGCATCGATCAGAGTATTTTTTATACATTTTGGATGGTCTATTTTATATCACTAAGTGTTCGTGTGTGATCACAATGAATTCTTATTGATGTTTACTTATGTTTCATTGATATCACACTCAACCAATTTCCCAAGAAAATTAGCCTCATTCAACCTCCCATAATTGTGCACTTTGATTATGAAACCATCAAGCTTCCTGCCTTGCCTACTAGAACTCCATAATGCATAGACACTCCAGCATCCCTTAGCATCCAAAATTGCATAGTGGTTTTCCCCAGTGTCCTTACCCTAGCGAGAACCCAACATCATCAGAATTTGTGTAATATTGTCCTTCAGCTGCTTAGTCTGCCTTGCAAACTGAAACTATGCATAAGTGACCTCTCAGAACCCATCCCGAAGTAGTCCCTTGCATCCAAAAATTGTGTGGTATATCCTCCTAGTTTCCCAAGCTACAGTGCACTCATAAATTGTGTAGAGGTGTCCTCCTATGATCCCCATCCCACAACAGTGTCCTCTGCCTCAAAAGTGTGCAGTGTTGTCCAAGATACACTATCTATCTTACATACAAAAACTGTGCATATGGGCCTCCCATGGCCTCATCCTCATAATAGTCACTACTCGTTGAAACTGCATTGATCTATTTCTTAGTGACTATCGGAAAAGGTGACATGATGAGATCACTCCCAAGCAGTTGAGGGGAAGGACCAAGAAACCAAGTGATGGAAAATGATCAGGACCACATGCAAACATTGTCGAAAGCATGATCATGTCGAGTGTAAGCATGGTAAGTAAATTACACCTTTCGTGTGTCCTAGTAACATGAATATGTGCAAGAAAAAAAAATCATTTCATGTGTTTCCTCTACATGTCTTTCTTCCTTTTCACTTGTTTGACCAATTGTCATCTTTGACATGTTGATTTCCATGTCATGTTTGCAACTTTGTTCTGGTGATATCAAACGTTTGTCTTCATGTGCATGAGTTTTTTCAACTATGTAAGAACCCATCGCACTCACACATAATGTTGTAAGCACTATCACGTAAGTGTTCTCACGGTCATTCAAAGGTCTATCTGAAGTGTTGCACTTGTCGCTTTCACCATTACATAGTCCCACAGCCAGTCACAATGAGCATATGTTGTCTTGTGATTTGAGGTGTCCTATCGTCGAGTCATGTTGAGTTTGTGTTCGTAAGTTCATGTATACATGAATTCAATCTCTCACACACTTAGCCATTTTTTATGAAAATATGGCGACTAGACCACCCTCCATCAGTCAAACCTCCGCTGAGCTCCACTGCGCACGCTCAGCCCTCAGTGACCAAGAATTGTTGCCTAGAATGGCGCAAAACTTGAGGCTTCCCTCCTGGCAGTCTGTACTATGCAATTCTGGAATCAACCCAGCTGAATTTCACCCAGAAAAATGCAAAATTTTCCTAAGAAGCTATCTCACTATGTGCTTCCCGCAAGCCTATCCATCAAGCCTCTCACTAGTCAACTGTAGAATTTGACTTGGGTGGTGACCCAGAGCTGCACCCTTCCCAAAAATTACACAAAAGCTACCAACCTACTTGCTTGCACTTCCTGAAGAAATTGTGTAGACAAGAGGGATAGAAACCCACTGCGTGTCACTACATTGTGTCTAGAAATTGCACAGTTCTGTGAGTTAGCCCCCTGCTTGTCCGCTTACTTCTCCTCCTAAAAATTGTGTATCTTTCATGGAAAGTCCACCTACTTCCTGACACCCTACTCAGCCTAGAAATCACATAGACATGTCCTACATGACTACCTCCCAGATCTGCTAGTTCTAGCCGGCAAGCTTCCATAGCCCGATCTTGACCTCCTCTAGAAATATGCACAGTCTTCATTTCCAATTCCTCTTGCTTCTCGCATTGTCTTCCCCAAAAAAAATTGTGTAGTTCTGCTTCCTAGCTAAACCAGATCCCAAAGACGTCATTATTGTTCCAGACTGCTCAACCGAGACCCTTAGTGACCTCTACACAATTTTTCTCGATAGTACCCTGGAGCCTCGCATCTTGGCCTAATATGTGCTCTATGTTGCTTTAGAGCCTTGTACTCTCTCCCAATCACCTACACCTGGAAGCGAAAGGGAATGAATCATGGTAGACTATGGGATTTGTGGATTTGATATTGTCTCATCATGAGGGATTGCAGGAACAAGTATGTGGATAATACATTGTGCAACGATGAATGGGGTGAACAAGGAGCGCATGCTAGAAGGATTTCTCATGGTTGGATGAACACATGAAGAATACCAAGTACCAAGCAAAGGAGACACATGCACATGCATGAAACATCAAGTGAGCACCAAGACCATTAAAGACACCACACACTTTACCATGCAGAGGTGAAACTATGGTATACTACGGGCACACTCATCACTTATAAGCACAACAACTCAACATGAATGACACAACCAATATGTGCATACAAGCAGTGTCATGTCAAGTTTTTTCAGGAGTCGCCTCGACCACATCACTATTTGGGGTCATACTTGTGTAATCAATGTAATGTAACATGGAAATCCAAGAGACTCATAGATGAAGTGAAAGAGTCATGTAAGTTGAAGAGTCAGTCATGAGGGAAGTAGAATAGTCACAAGGTTCAGTTTCACACTTGGCTATATATACCCCTCATTTATACATACAAAGGACTTTTCACCTTGGCTCCTCCCACATAGCCTTAAGAGTTTGTAGTCTTTTCTTTAAGGAGCAAGCAGTGGCTCCAATGCCCTGCTATCAGGGTTAGTGATGTATGGTGTATAGATGTGTCTTAGAACTTTCACTTAATTTAGAATCCTACTAACATGCCAACACGTTTTCACACATGTATTGTATTCATTTGTAACACTATTCTTTGGATGCTTGTAGTGAATATTTCTTTAATCTGTACTTAGATTGTTGAACTATTTCTGTTGTTTTAGTGCATATGCTTTTGGAAATGTATTGCATCAATTATTATTGCTATCTTTCCCATGTGGACTACTCCGCTAGCCACTAGACAGATTCATTCTCATGAACTTATTATAACGATAGTTGCACTCGTGTGGACTAGTCCACTGGGTTTTTTAGATGCCATCTATTCACTTTGTGTTTGTGACTGCCCCATCCATGTTGACTACTCCGTCGGAATTTTTGAATGTCCTATTGTGTTTTTGGTCTCTAACTGAGTTGGGACTATTCCCTTTCGACTTGAGACCTACTCTAACACTCTCCCTCTACAGAGAAAGTAATTAGACACAAGTTACACTAAGCACTCACCAGGCACATGAACCTTGTTGTTTGAAGACTAAGCATACCACTCTCATGTGATGACAAGAAAGAGCTACAACATGTATTTAAGATAATGGCACTTGGCCCATCGTACCAGATGGGACTCCTACACCAAACAGTGTGAGGTCTAGTTGGGACCTTATATCAGGGAGATGCCCTGAATATTGGTGGGTCTAGAACCACCAACATTTTCGGTGCTAGAAGAAGGACCAGATGAGAAGCGGAATCCTAAAAATATATTTTGAATATTCACATATTTATCATGACTAACCACATAATTACTCTTTCGAAGTGTATTTTTTATGGAAACCACTTTGAAATCTTGGAAGAGTTCTAGAATGACTTGTCACGTAATACATATGATGGTAAATGTGAAGCATCCATGCTTAGACACATAGTTTGCATCATAGGCTACTGTGAAAGGCATAAAATCCATGAAAATTACATGACCTGTGCACCGTTCACATACATGCTTCGAGGGAATCCACTATTATGGTGTGCCACTCTACCCGAAAAACATATTGACTCTTTCCATCATTTGTTAATAGAGATAACCAATCTTTTCAGTCATTTTGCCTGCAAAGCACTCAATAAAGAAATTTTGAAATTATGGAAAGCACCTGATGAATTTTTTGAACAATTTGACATGTGCTTTCATAATCTTACATATCAATTACCTTAAGATGAAATTAATTTGAAACTCCTTAATGGAATATTTAAGTATCTTCTTTACATATCCAAAAATATGCAATTCTTAGAATCATTCAAACCCATATGAGCATACCTCAGTGTTATAGCTTCCAAATGTAAGATGAAAAAAATCCATGTAACAAGTGACTATCCTTCCTCTTCTCACCAAGTAGCTCTAGCTCCATAGTGCAAGGTGGGAGAACATGCACACACATTTGTTGATCTATCTCATCCTCCCACCCCAGCTTCTCTCAATGTCTATGTATATTTGATTTGTAAGCTTCTTGGTTGTCACATGGACTCGTTCCCACAACCTCCATACCTACTTTCCATTGATCCACTGGATTATACTATGTTTTGTTCTCCTGTTCTGGACTCCACAACTTGTGTTCATGATGATCAAGTTGTTGATGGAGTTGGTGTTGTGCAGCCAACCTATGCTATCATTCATGATGATTGTGTGGGAATATGAAGAAGAACCTGCGATGAAGGATGACTCCCTTCCATCCGCACTTCATCACCTTTATACTGACATCTCTTGTGATTCTACCACTTTTGATCTTCCCTTTGAAAACTCATCATCAAATGTTTATACTTTTGATAACCCACATGAAACATTAGATGTCATCTTGTCATTACATTTTGGAGAGGAAACATGTTCCTCTGAAAATCCATCCCATTTTTCATCTGTCATTTTTGAAAACACAGAGGGTGAACATTCTTGTTTCTCATCTACCCCTCTAAATGATTCATCAAATCATGATGATGCTGACCAACATCCCAAATTTCCTGATCATGGTTGTCATGATCTCTTTACTTCTTCATTTGATCACGATGCCAATTCACTCATTGTTAATCTCGATCTATCCATTGAGGAAGTGGAAACCCCGCAAGATGTCGAGGCACTTCAACCTCAATTGATGGTTATGTGAGGCCCTCCCTAACCTGAGGTTAGTTCCACTTTTGATCAAAAATAATTTGAAACACCCAAAGCTCCTCATCAGTCTCTAATTTGCATTGAAGATCAATCCAACACACACATTTCACTTCCTCCACCTAAATGACATGATCCCATCGCTTATGCACTCAAAGATTCATACACAACAAGTACACTTGAAAAGCATAAGTTGTCTCTCTTTCTCATGTTTTCTCATCTGTCATAGTCAACAGAGTACACATGCTTATCCTCTACATGCAGTGTATCACAACACCATGTTAAGTTCGCAGAATGCTTGTCTTGCTCTTTCACTCTTTTCTTTTCTGTGGACATGTTTAAACTCGGAGTGTGTTGGTATTCATTGTTAAATATTTCTTATTCATTGGTTTACATGTATATCTTTCTTGTTTACCATGCCTTTGCCAACATGGGCCAGCCAATGTGCCGATGGCTGCATTAGAAATATCACTTCACGTGAGTAGGCCCATACACTGTTTAGTGTAGGAGTAGTAGTGTTTATTTTCTTGATTTTCTTTTCTTTCTAGTTTTCGTGTTTGTTTACTTGCTTACATGGTTTGGTTTTCTTGTTTGCTTCCTTTGATTACTTCTTTTTCATTTGCTTTACTTCTTCATTTTGCATTTTTTTTTCTTTTCTTACTCTTATCCATAGGTTAGCCTTACATGTAATGGTGTTTGGCTCTCAAGACAAGTCGGGAAAATCTAAGAGGACTTGTACACCTATCAACAACTAGTTAACAACTATCCTCTCTCTTTATGAAGATATCGTTCTCTTCAATCGATGATGCCTTGATGGAAAATACATTCTGGTCAGAGTTAGTCTTGATGAAAACATAACCCTTGCGCTATCAACTAGTACAACCTACTCTAATCGGTTCCTTTGGGTTAACCCTTTTCAGCGTAGTCAAGTAGAGTATGGTGAGGGGGAAAACATTAACAAGTAGGGAAGAGGTATGTATAACATACTTCTCTAAAGAAACAACCACTTCTTCTCTTAATAAGTTAGGATCCCTCTTCTTCCTCTTAAATAAATAAGTGCCTATGCACAGTTCTTAGAAAAATGAAAATGAATAACGCAAAAGAAGAGAAAGGCTTCCTATGCAGGGAGGTGATACAAGTAACTCCACCAAGGTATTGAGCAAGCTTGCTGGTAGCAGAGCGATGCTTTTGTTCCTGTGTGACTCTATCGGGGTACTGTCCACATCTGGTGGCAGTAGAGCAACACTAGAGATGAAGCTTGAACTTTCATAGTTATATTAGTTGTGCATCGATATACCCTCGTCCCTAATCGAAACAAATAAGTTGACTTGGCTTGGAATGTGTACTAACCGATTAAGAGAATGTTAGGGACTACACCTTCCACACAAGCTAGTGTGGAAGCAATCATGATCAAAGAATCGAACAATACATCTGGAAGGGTTAGACTCACTTTTCATGAAACAAGGTCCATAGAAAGAGTTGGAGTTCTATGAGTGTGCTGCCAATGTTGTAGCAGCTACAACCACCCTCCAAAATTTTGGCTCACATGCAAATTTCAGAGCCTACCTTGGATCCTGCGATCGATCATCCTTGGTCAATTGTTGGTAAGTTGATGATTTCAAGATCCCCTCCTTCATCTTAAGAGTTATTTGTGTTCTCATCTTTATGTAGCATGTGTCATCTTTGGGCATAGGGATTGTTTTTTTTCATGCAAAGGGAATGTTGCTTTTATTCAAGGGAATGCATGCATGCTTGAGTTATTATCATCAAATAGACAATTTTTACACTCGCTTGACACACTCTTTTCACGAAGGTTGTTACACCAAGCAAAGTATGTTTTATACATTTTGGATGGTCTACGTTGTATCACTAAGTGTTCATGTGTGATCACAGTAAGGTCTTATCAATGTTTACATATGTTTAACTGATCTCAATCTTAGCCAATTTCCTAAGAAAATTAGCATCATTCAGCCTCCCAAAATTGTGCACTTTGTTTCTACAACCATCAAGCTTCCTCCCTTGCATTCTGCAAATCCATAGTGTGCACAGACACCAGTATCCCTTGGCATCTAAAACTACATAGTGGTTTCCCCCAATGTCCTTCCCCCAATCAAAACCCACTACCATTAGAAACTACACAGTATTTTCCCTCAACTACTCAGTCTGCCTTGCAAATTGAAACTGCATAGATGTCTCCTCTAGGAACCCATTGCAAAATAATGCCTTGCATCTAGAAACTGCGCAGTATTTCCTCCTAGCTGCCCAGGATACACTGCACTCAGAAATTGCAAAGAGGTATACTTCCGTAACCCCCATCTCGCAGTAGTGTCCTATGCCTCAAAAATACGTACTATTTTCCAGGTTACCCTATCTATATTGAATATAGAAACTATGTACATGGGCCTCCCATGGCCTCATCTCGACAACAATCACTTCCCGATGAAACAACGTTGATATATCTCTTAGTGACTACAGGAAAAGGTGACATGATGAGATTGCTCCCAAGGAGTTTAGGAGAAGGACCAAGAAACCAAGTGAGGGAAAAAGATCAAGATAACATGCAAACTATTTCAAATTCATGAAACTCATTAGGGTAAGTATGGCAAGTAAAGAAAACCTTTTGAAGTACACCTCATAGTTGAGTTTGTAGGACTGCTTGTCATTGTCATACCATCCTACCTTCAGTAACATGCATGTGTGAAAAAAGAAGAAGTTATTTCATGTGTTTCCTCTACATGTCTTGCTTCCTTTTCACTTGCTTGACCAACTGTCATCTTCAACATTTTGATTTCCATGTCATGCTTGTGACTTTGTTATGGTGATATTGAAGGTTTGTCTTCATGTGCATGAGTTGTTTCGACTATCTAAGAAGCTATTAAACTCATAGACAATGTTGTAAGCAATGTTTCACAAGTTTCTTCACGGTCATCCAAACATCTATCCAAAGTATTGCACTTGTCGCTTTCACCCTTAGACAATCTCGCAGTCAGTCATACTGAGCAAATGTTGTCTTGTGATGTGAGGTGTCCGGTTGTCGAGTCATGTTTAGTGTTTTTTTTTAAGGTCATGTATACACGCGTTCACTTGCTCACATACATCCATTTTTTCTAAAAATATCTTAACTAGACCACCCTCAACTAGCGAGACCTCTGCTGAGTTGAATTACATAGTCTCAACCCTTAGTGACCAAGCATTGCTTCCTAGAACTGTGCAGAGCTTGAGGCTGCCCTCCAGGAAGTCTGCACTGTGCAATTCTAGAATCAACTCAACGATCTGTCACCCATAACAACGCATAATTCTCCTAAGAAGATATCTCAATTTGTGCTTCCCATAAGCCTATCCATCAAGCCTCCCACTGGTCAACTGGAGAATTTGACTTGGGTAGTGACCTAGGGATGCACTCCTCCCAAAAAATTGTGTAGAATATTCTAACCTGCCTACTTGCAATGCTTGAAGCAATTATGTAGACAAGAGGGATAAGCACATATTTCATGTCACTGCACCATTTCTGGAAATCATGTAGTTCTATCAGTTAGTCCCCCTGCCACCCCACTTGCTACTCCTCCTGAAAATTGCACATTTTTCATGGATAATGCACTTGTTTCTCGGCACCCTTCGCATCCCAGAAACATCCTAGACATTTCCTACATGAATACCTCCCAGGTCTGCACAATGTTGGCCATGAAGCTCCCATAGCTTGATCCCGACCTCTTTTAGAAATCTGTGCATGAGTTTTCACTACTAGAGCCTCCTGGGGCCTGCACTGTTGTCTCAGAAAAAATGCGCAGTTCTACCTCTCCGTTGAACCGAATCTCGTACATGTCACTGTTGTCCTATAATACTCAAACCAACCTCTCAATGGCGTTTGTCGAATTTTTTCTGATAGTGCCCTGGAGCCTCGCATCCCAACCTGACATGCGCTCTCCATTGTTTCAAAGACTTGTCCTCTCTCCTAGTCACCTGCACCCAGAAATGAAAAGCAGTGCATCATGGTAGACAAGGGGATTTATGGATTTGATTTCATCTCATCATGAGGGTTTGCAGGAATAAGTACAAGGATAGGACATGGTGCGATGAAAAATGGGATGAACAAGGAGTGATTATAGAAGGCTTACTCATGGTTGGACGAGCACAAAAAGCATACCAAGTAGCAAGCATAGGAGACATGTGCACATGCATGAACCATCAAGCAAACACCAAGACCATTAAAGACTTCATGCACCTTACCATGCATAGGTGAAGCTATGGTACACAACAAGCCCACTCATCACTCACCAGTACAATAGCTCAACATGAACATCATAGCCAACATGTGCATACCAGCAGTGTCATGTCGAGTTGTGTTATGAGTTGCCTCGGCCACATCACTATTTTGGGTCATACTTGTGTCATCAATATAATGTAACGTGGAATTCCAAGAGACCCACGGATGAAGTCAAAGAGTCATGTAAGTCAAAGATTCATGTCAGTCAAATAGTCACGAGGAAGTTGAACAAGCACAAGGGTCAGTTTCACCCTTGGCTATATATACCCCTCATTTGTAAATAGAAAGGAATTTTCACCTTGGCTCCTCCCACACAGCCTTGAGAGTTTGTTGTCTTTTCTTTGAGGAGTGAGTAGTGACTACAATGGCCCATTATCAAGTTAGTGATGTATGGTGTATGGATGTGTCTTGGAACTTCCACTTAATTCCGAAGCCTGCTAACAGGCCAACACATTTTCACACATGTGTTGTATTCATTTGTAAGACTATTCTTTGGATGCCACTAGTGCATGTTCCTTTAACCTGCACTAAGATAGTTGAACTGTTTTTGTTGTTTTAGTGCTTGTGTTGTTGGAAATGTGTTGTGTCAGTTGTTATCACTATCTTTCTTGTGTGGGCTACTCCACTCAAACCTGCGCATGTTCTGTATCTCTAACTGAGTTGGGACTATTCCATTTCAACTTGAGACTCACTCTCACCCTCTCCCTCTAGAGTGAAAGAACTTAGACACAAGCTACACTAAGCACTGACTAGGCACATGAACCTCACAGTTTGAAGACTAAGTATACCACTCTCATGTCCTAAAAAGCAAGAGCTAAGGCCTATCTTTATGATAATGGAAACCGGGCCATCATACCAGATGGGGCTCCTACACCAAACGGTGTGAGGTATATTTGGGACTTCATATCGGGGAGATCCCTGAATGTTGGGGGGCACAACACCATCAACATGCCCTTTCTGGTTCCTCTTTCCTCCTTTTGGTTTTCATAGTATCCATTTTTAGGGAAAGGGTATGCATCATTTCACTTTCAAAATATTCCAACATACCTCCTATCTCATACTTGATGGTGGTTGTGGAGGGAGAGGAAATGACCAAGATTTGGCTAGACCTACCCTTTTTCCCTAGCAACCCTAGAATGATTCCTAAATACAATTTTTGATGTGATCATAAGGAAATTGGTAGATATGTCCTCCAGACAACATCTTAAGGGTTTCCATTACATCCTTCCTAATCCCTCGGAGAAGAATACCTTGAGTGACTCATTATCAAGGATATAGTTGGCCCTCTTATAATTGAGTTGAAATATTTCCTCATAGTCCTCCAAAGATTCAACAGGTCTAAGGGTCATCCTAAATATTTCCTCCTTTGTTTTTTTGCACCTACATTCATCCTTGTATTTGTCATTGAAGGCTTTTTGCATTTGGACCCAGGTAATGATGTTTCCTCCAAGTAAACTCATAAACCACTGCAAGGTTGCATCTTTGAGGGTAGAAGGAAACAACTTCAACTTCTGATCATTAGAGGTGTAATCATAGGTCCTACAAACCAAAACAAACTCAAACATGAAGGTGTCGGGATCCAAAAAAGTTAAGTAGTGGAATGTGGAAGGGAAGTAAGGCTTATAATATTCATTTTTGCCTCTCCATTAGTTTCTTCAATAGAGAAAAACACATTGTTCCTATTTTTAGCCATGGTTTGCATAGGTGAGATAGGTTCTTCTCTTGTGGGTTCCTCAAAATTTTCAGGTTGCTCACCTAGAGTTTCCTTTAGCTCCCTTGTAGTATGAGAGGGAAGTTCATAGTAACCAAATAAGAATTAAGGTTTATATCTTGAGGGGGTGGGGGTTTTTGGTAATAAATTCCCTTGTTTATCTTGACTCCTACAAGGCACGAAATAACTAGTTTTTTTTTTCAATTTTTTTTTAAACTATAAGACTGATCAAAAATAGAAAGAAAAAAAACAAGAAAATCCTAATTAGAAACAACACCTACTTAGAAATATCCATGAAAATGGCACAAAAAAGTGATCAACCCTAGCATTTCACCAAGGATGTTGCAACTCCCAAGGGATTCTCAACTTAAATTATCAACCCAAAGTTCATACAAACTTTGAGGTAGCAGTGCTATATGCATAGTTGGTTAGGTTCTACTCATGTCAGCCTTAGTCATGCGATCATATTTATGTGTTCATAGACCACTCCTTCAGCTAACTACAAAGATAAAAACAAGTCACAATTGCAAGAACATGACCATGATTCTACTATAGAAGAGAAAGTGCCCTACATTCAAGGTAACTACTGAATTGGAATTGCGTTAAAGGAAAAATAAAACTAGTCTAGTTGTAGAAGTAAATCATGCTATTCTACTTTCATACCTAATAAATTAAAAAATATACTTACATGAATCATCTATCTAATTGTACTTTCTTGAAAATGATAAATTCAACCTTCAACGCAATTATGAAAAAAAAGGATAATCTTAATACTACTACTTGTCTTATGTTTGTAATGAGAATAAAATGAAGTTGGAGTGGTCTTAGGGTCTTCCTTAATCATGAAATAAAACCTTGGGGATCATTATTCAACTTCAATATGCCACAGGCAAAATATGGATCAAATCTGGTTGAAGAAAACGATGCTACAGGTCTCCTACATGAAGCTCTACAATAGGCCCTGTATTGTTATAGGATGCCCTGTTTTGCTATAGGAGGGGGCTCCAAGATCTTTTTAAGGAATATAATGGTGTCTTGAAGGTGAAATAATGTGGATGAAGGTATAATAAGGTGATTGAAGGGTGTGATAGCCCCTTGGCCAAACGTAGTACCCCTCTAAGGTCTATCTTGCATGAAATTTTGTGCACATAATGTCCTCCATTTATCTTAGAAGATTGGTCTCAGTGGTAGATTTTGAAAGCAATGTGAGGTGTCTATAAGGGATATGGAGTGGCCTAGGTGGATGAATAAAGGTTATCCCACCCCTCCAGGTCGACATAATCCCCACAAACTAATCAAACACATACATCAAATGATCACTATTACAACAAAGTAAATTAACATGAAAAATATGAGTTGAATTTTATTAAAATCTACTCTAACCCACAACACAAATCCTAATTTCCAAACCAATGCTACTAACTCCTAAAGTGAAAAAAATAAACATGCTTAATGATTACACTCTCATACTTAATAATTTCCAAGATATCATAAACAAATATTTTGTGGTTGTTATTGTAGATCTTCCAATCATTCTTCCCACAATAGAGGTGATAGGAAAACATGAAACTACAAATTTTGTAATATAACAGCTACTAGAATAAGAGAATAATTGCAAAAAATTGAGTATGAAAAAGGAATAAATATAAGATAGGGACTAAATCCTCTGGGTTGAGCCCAAACCCAGTGGTTTCAACCCTCCAAAACAACTTTAGATGTAGACCAATACTGCATTTCCCATTAATAAAAAATAAGAGTCACATACATCATATGGAAGATAATAAGAATATCAAGAAATAGGCTCTCAGTAGTGACTTCTAGATACATAAAAAATTTGCATCATAATGAGCCTTTTGGATTGTTTATTTATACAAAAAGTAGTTGAGGGAAACTCCCTTGAAAAGAGGAGTGATTCCCTGCAAAATATAGAGATTTGTGACTTTGCTTTCCTTCCATCTTCACATGTACTTGGAGGTATTCAGATGTTACTGAATTTGAGATATTTGTGAGGATTATGTGATCTCAAGCCAAGTTGGAGAGGTAATGAGGTGGACGAGCCTCTTATATTCTCTTTGTTTGTCTCCATCAAGACCCTGCATAGTAAATATCTCCAAAAATGATTATTTTTTCCTACATATTAATCAAATTAGGCCATGCAATATGAAAAACACACTTTAGTCTTCTTACTAACCATATTATGGATAAAAATGTGATTAATGTCAGAAATAGAGAGTTTTAAGGGATGGAGGATAACATAATGAACCCCGAAATGTACCTATTGATTGGCCCCATCATCCACCACTAAAGAAAACATTATTGACGTGTTCTTTAATCTGACTGACATGAGAGTATACTTGAAATATCCCCACTATGTAGAAAAATGTCATGCTATGGTAGTCATCCTTAGTAATCTTAATCTGATGCTATCCTAAGAAATTGTTTATGAAGGAGAAAGCCTCTTGTCCTCCAACATTTTCCATAAGTTCATATGTGAATGGTGTGGGGAATGGGTCATAAGCACAACCATCATTTGATTTCCTTACACCTACAAAAATCCAAATATTTTCCTAGTTTCTACAACTGTACAACCATCAGATTTACCCATGTAGACTCCACTTTAGTTTCTATTATGACCACCTTCAACATCTTGTCGGCCTCTTCTCTGCCTTTCTGTTTGTGTCTGGGATTGACGCAGTAGGGTCTTTGTCGCACTACCGTAGCACTCTACTTTAAGATAATCTTCATCTCTCATAACTTGCCCACTATACTCTTAATATCTAGAAACATTTTGGGGAATAAACCCTAGTATTCACGTCGTATTTTCGAGATATGCATGACAATTTCCTCTTCCCAATAGTCTCCAATGACTACAAACTTAGGGTTGTCTTGTGTTCCAATATTCATTTTGTGATTTTTTATTAGTTTAGTGTTTTCTAGCACAATGTAGTCAAATTGTGGCCTAATTAATTCACTTTCTCCTTCAGAATACAAAATATGCAAATCTCTAAGATCTTGCTCATCATCAATTTCTTCTTCCATAATGTAAAACTCTACCAACTTCTTCGTAGTCTAACAATGTTGGTTAAATGTGAAATGTGGTACCTCCTTTGGTGCAATATTTGGTCCTAGTGTAGATATTTTATCTGATATATTTCTTAGTTATTTATTTATCAATGTATTGTTACAATCAAAATGAAAATCAAATATAAAATTCCCTGTTATTGCTACCCAATTTGGAGTACATTGTCAAAAATCCAACTGCATATACCAATTATGTGGCATGGTATCTAAGGTAAGTACAAAGTGTTTTACCCACTCAATCTCTAAAATGTTCTCTTCTCTTCATCCCATAATACACTTATCCAGGTGAGTGGTTGAGTATTTCTTATCAGTGTACCTTTCTTCATAATCCCCAACATCAAACCCAAACCAAATCTTCAACATGTGCATGTAATGATGCCAAGTTTATGTTTTCCCCTTATGTGTTTCCCACTATTGAGCTATAGTAGCTTTCAGAGGGATATCTAGTGCTAGCAACCTAAGGTGATGTGGCACCTATACTTTGAAATACTTAACAAATTTTTAAAAATATTTCAATTCATTGAGTTGTGGAGGTCTCAAATTTTGTGCCAGTCCACCATATTGAATTAGTTATATGTGCACATATCCTCTTGGAAACCTCATGAAGGCACTACTAACAATTATCTAATGCATCATCTGAGTTTGAGAAACAAGAATTAATAATATGCCAACTCATCATGCATTCTACGATTAGGTTGACATAGTCATCGCATCATATTGTTACGTTATAAATGTGGTCTAGGTGTACTACATCAAGGTCCTCTCTCACATGGTTGATGTAGAATTTCCCTTCCTTAGCATTCACAAGGATGACCATTTGAAAATACCCAACTAAAATATTAGTTTTCATTTCTTTAGATTGATAATAGATTGGTTATAAAAATCTCACTTACAAATTCCAAATAAGGATCTACATCATCCATAATCTTAGTGAATTCAAAGTATGTCACACTCCTTACTACATTGATGTTGATGTTGAAATATATTAGGAATCTAATAGGAAATATTTGAGATTTATTGGAAATTTGTAGTTGAATTGGTGACCACATGGTCTTTTCCTTACCCGTTAGTTCCCACGTCTTCTTTGCCAGTATATTTACATAAGATGTTAGATCCATATAGTTTTGTGCATATCATATTTTGTAATCTATGAATTGAACAAAAATTATGTAATTTCTCACCTCCTGTGAAATAAGTTTTTTAATATACTCTAGAGAACCTACACAAGAATAACTTCCTTCTCTTGAGTGTAGTTGTTATCTCTTTTATATGCACAATGATCAATCATCCTGTGAAATTTATTCAAGGTATGCTCATCCTTCATCATATCCAAGAAGCATTTAAGAATGTTTTGAATGGGGCTTAACACCCTTAGAGTCACTTCAGGTGGATTCTCATCATAGATCAATGGAGGTTGATCATAAATTGGTGCCCCCTGTGGCTATTGCATTGAGATTGACATGCCCATTATGCTTATAGAAAATCCTTCCTATCCTCTCAATATGCATCTATTTCTTTGGTAGGGTAGAAAATTAGTGGAGGCTCTACCATTCTCAACCCACTAGTGAGTTTTCTTAGGTTTATTCACAAAATCCATGCTAGTTCTCATTCCTTCACTCATCAACACAAACACCTAAGGGCGGCCTTGTTGAGCCTCAATTATGACCCTCTACACATTTGGCCCTTGTTTCTCTTGCCACTTTTCTAATAGGTATTGGTAATCCATTGTAGCATGGTTTTGCTTCCTACAGTACATGTAATTAGTGTAGGGTTTAGAAAATCCATGGTCATATGTCTTGATTGCCCATAGTTGTAACAGATGCCTGATCCTCTTCCATGCCCAAAGCCTCCTTATCCTCTTAGTGGTGGGCCATGTTCTCTCCTAGGATATCATTGTCCTTGGGATGATGTAGGGTAGTCTTTGGCTTGATACTATTGCATGCCACCATTTCCTCCCTCTTTCTCCAGCACGCGGAAAAAACCAAAGGTTCTCTCATGCATCAACTCTATTTTTGAGCATTAATGAATATCATGTCTGATAAACTTGAAAAAATCACAAAAGGGTGTCTCTACCAAGCTTTGGTATCTCTACATCATAGGGAAATTGTAGTAAATTCACCACATACTCTGAAAATATCTCACCATAATTCTCTTCATTGGGCTAAGGATTTTACTACCCATATAGCCACATAGTTCATCACTATTGGGCATTCATTGTGATTCTTGAATATAGAAATCAAGTTCTTATCACATCTCTATTTCACCTATGGTGTTCAATGGTTTACGACTCGTATATGCCCTTGATGGTAGTTCGAATTATATAGCCTGGAAGGATCGCATGGAAGTAGTACTAGAGGATAATGGTCTAAAGGACTTCATTGATCAAGAAGCCCCCAAGCTTACTGGTGCTGCTAAATTGGATGAATGGAAGAAATGTGTGGCTAGAGCAAGGAGGATCCTTCTAAAGGGTGTTCAAGATCACATAGTCTCAAGTCTCCACGAGAAGGAGACACCATTTTCAATGTGGAAACGTTGAGAGATCTATATCAGAATAGCAATGATCAGAGGAAGTTGGCACTGAAGGGAAAACTTTGAAAGGTTAAGTGTGAAAAGGGTGACATGATCTCCATGTATATAAACAAACACACCTCATGCAAGGATGAGCTTGGAAGTGTAGGGATTGTGACATTTGATGATGACATGGTGAGTCTTGCACTCCTCAGTCTTCCTAAGAGCTAGCATAGCTACCAAGACTCGGTTAATGGAAGAGAGAAACTACCAGATTGGAATCACTTTGATCGAATTTGATGTAGGAGGAGATAAGAAGAAGCACCAGAGATGGTTCTTCATCCATGGAGGATGAAGAAAATTGTGCCTTAGCAAGTAAGGCGAAGAAGGGGAAGGAGAAGGTTTCTCATTCTGAATCCAGTTCTTCCCATGGTGGGAAGAAGTTTGACAAATCAAAAGTGCTATGATTTTGTTGTCATGAGGTGGGCCATTTTCCTACAAATTATCCATTGAGGAAATCCAAGAAGGGATTCGTGGAAGTATCAGAAGGTGAGGCACTGGCCTCAGAGTTCGAGTTGGATTTCACACTATTTGCATGCATGGTTTTATCCATGGTGGGAAGTGGTTGGTTTCTTGACAATGGAGCTTCTCTCCACATGACCGACGATAAGAGTTTGATTAATACATTGGAGGAGAAAGATCTCTAGATACTCATAGTGATGGGTAATGATGAAAACTATAGTGTCTCAAGTGTAGGCATGGTTATTTTTCAGAGGGAGCATGGAGCTCATCTTACCTTGATTGATGTCAAGTATGTACTAGGACTGAAGAGAAACTTGGTGTCGATCGTGATGCTAGAAGATAGAGGCTATGGTGTAGTCTTCAGTAAGGGAAAGGTTTTCCTTAGACACATCATCACTAGACAGGTGAAGAAGATAGGTTCACAGGTCAAGAACCTACATGCTTTTGAGGTTCATGATGCATCCAAAGCCTTGAGTAGCAAGGAAACTGATGGAGACTTGGTGGTTGAGAGGGAGAGTATATTACCTCTCAACATGCATTGCTAGAAGAAGTCTGAGACAATTGTGGAGCAACCACGATTGGTGAAGCAACTTCAGGAGTTTGTGGAGTAGCCACAACTAGGGAAGCTGAGAGGAGATCGAGTGGAGGCATCCACTCATGCAGAGACCTCCAGTAGGAAGAAAATTCGAGCTAGGTGGGAAAAGGGATCACATGCAGCCATACCTCCAGGTAGAAGCTGGGGCAATGTGGAGTGATTGTCCCAAGGAGGAGGGGTAGGATCCTTGAGGTACCCAACCTCTTTGATTTGACTTTACTACATGAGCCCTCACGAGGAGTAGCAGAACTAACTGATCGGGCAGAGATAGATGCGGATGGAATGGCAGAGGGAGCTACAGTGAAGGAATCCCAAGACAACGCAGAGCTAGCAGGCTGCATCAATGCAAGAGGCACAGGTGTGTTTCACTAGTGCAGGATGGCACAGAGAGGTCTACAACTGTGCAAGATGCATGGAGATGTTGCAGTATCGTAGAGGTCAGAGAGGGAGCATTTGTCAGTAGCAAGTAGAGCTTCAGCATCAGAGTATGTTTCTAGCCTAACAGAGAGGTCATTCGGGAGTCTTTTTGTTTCTAGAGTTGCTAGAGCAACCACAATTGGTAGATGTGTTGCATGCAAAACATTCTAGAGGTACAGGATCAAGTTGAAGTTGAAGCCTTTCTTGTTGAGAGGGAGTGTTGAAAAATGGCAACAATAAATGCTAAAAATAGAAGTGCTAAAAATAGCACTGCTAAAAATAGCAGTTTGGGTACCAGAGATGGATTGGGAAACAGGGAATGAAAAATGGAAGTGCTAAAAATAGCATTCTATTTTTAGTAGTTCAGGATGCATTCCTATTTTAGTCAGTTGAACTAAAAATAGGAAGTAAAATTTGAATTTGAACTTAACATCTGTTTGAAAATAAATTAATTAATTCACCATGAGTTAATTAGTTGTGAAAAATCAAACATGAAGTCTATGTGAGGACATGCAATAGTTTCTCTATTAATGGAGGAATTTATCCATCAGTTAAAGAGATAAGGATGAGTTGTAATTAGTTGGCTCAGTTAACTGAGTCAAGTCCAGTTAGATTAATTTAATAGTTTGTTAAATTAATGTGAGTTCAGTTAGTTAATGCATGCTTGCATATAACTGTTGCACTTTAGATAACTAAATATTCTCTCATGAATAACTCATGCAGGTCACTTTAGACAGAGACCCAATTGAGATCAAAGAAGGGACAGTGTACTATTAGTTGGAATAATTTTTTTCCCTATAAAGGAAGCTCATCCATGGAGAATGATTTATATCCTTTAGGACTGCGTAGTTGGATCAGAGGTTAGTGAGTGTGTGAAGAGGCCAATTCACAAAAGTGGCTACACTGGACCCCAATCAAAATTGTGCAAAGAAATAGGAGGCTTGGAGGTCAGACCAGAGACTAGATATAGGCCTTTGACTGTCTATGAGTAGCAGAGGTATTGCAAAGAGATCAGGATAGATTTTCAGCTGATTCTTTTTGTAATACTGGTTATATTTCCACTTGTATGATAATACAATGTGGGTGTTTAGGCTGAGGCTTTCCCCGGGTTATATATTATGTGTTATGTGTGATTGATTTCTCCATATCAATCATATTTGTTCTTATTGATGTTGTTCATGTTCGATTAAGCTTCCGCTAAATTTCTTATAGAAGTAGATCAAATATTTTACGTTAGTCTATTGCATTATTAGGTGATCTACAGTGGAAATTTCTACAGAACCTCTTAAAAGAAATATTATAGTAGAAATCCCAACATGACCGATTTGATACATAATTTTTGGAGCATTCAATAAGCTCAACTTCCTATTAAAATATCTCCTAAAATATCATGATCCAATATTTGAAAGTTTGGTAAAATGATCAGTGGGATTTGTTGGCACTCTGTAACTTTCCTAGGCTGAGGAACAAAACTAAAAAGGTAACTACAAACCACTTTTAGATATGGGATCTAGCCCTTCCAACTTTTAGAGAGGGCTCTCTCTATTTGATTTCTAATTTTAATATTTTGATTTTAGGCTAGGTATGAAAGGACAACATATATCTTTTAAGGTTTTTGTTGTAAAATGGAAGAGAATTCCTTTGGGCATGGAGTCATCATATCTTTAGTAACCAATTAAAATAAACAAAGGAGCAAAAAATAGGGTGAGGTAGGCAAACACTTGGATCTAGTAGAGCTGATGCGGTGTGAATGAGATGAATGAAAATTAATTTCAATTAGATATACAACATACATAGATGAAAGAAAACATTGATATTGTTTAAGAAGCCAGAGGAGAGTACTAAAAGTAAATTATGCCCTTGATGTTGGATCATTCAGACTTAGCAAGAAATGTTATTGTATGTTCACATGTTGTGGCTAACATGAGATGAATTTCATTGACCTAAGTGGTCAAAATCAAATTTAGTAGAGAGGGTTGGATCTCTCGAAAATTATCTTTACTTCATTATTGTAATAATTAGATCACTGTCTTATTTTTGGACTAAGAGATAGGTTGTTAGCATCAGAGCTTGAGAATAGGGATTCAAAGGTTGAGTTGATAGAAATAGAGATTGTGTGTCAATGAAGTTAGCATAAGATTTGGTTCATAAAAGAGGAAAGAATGTAATGACAAAGAGATTTTTTTTTAGATGATCAAGAATAGAGTGATTAAGCAAGAAGTGTGTGAGAGATAGGGTTTGAGAGTGAAACAGATGTTAGACAAACTATTGTAATCGAGCCGAGAGGGCCAAGACTCTATAATTTATATTTTATTGAACAAATTGGTGAAGCGTGATTTGTTTGCACTGCTCTAGTCTAGAAATTCATTTGTATCTGTATATCGGTGTTCTGGACCCAAATCAAGTATTTTTATCTGTTTAAGCATTTTATTGATAATCATAATCCATTAGTATTAAAGATTAATATTGATCTTAAGCGCTAAACCTTTCCTTAAGTGTCTTTCTTAAAAGTATGAATTACGGATGTGGTAGTATTCGATAAGTGGGAAGTGGTATCTCACGCGCCCTAAAAGTGGTAAACGATATTCCTAAAATTCACATGATTAGCATATGTGGGTGACATGTAGCATGAGAAAACAAAAAATATCACACGCTCTCGACCTAATATCGGTCATGCAAGAATCCACGTGATATTGCACAATAGTCATTGGATCAAGTGGGATTGGTCGATGGTGGAGATCAACAGCACTAATTGGCGAGCGGGTGACACAATATCCATTGGATTTGAGGATTGAAATCAACAACATGGATTGAAGCACTTGACAAAAGAAAAATTCAAAGAAGGACCAATGGTGATTGGTCAGGAGGGTAGGACCCTCAAGAGGAAATACAAGTACAGAATCTAAGTAATGCGCAGCTGATTGATTCTAAGGTTAACTAGTAGTCTAATTCCAAGCTATCAAACCATTTTCATCAACCTCCTGCATCATTTGGCATCGGAGCTCAGAGATTAAGTTTTTCTACAGTAAACATGCCACCGAGGAGAGGAGGTGGCATAGGTTGAGGGAGACATGTAGCAAATGCAGTTCTATAGGATGACACCCGGAATCTGTGTACAAGGATGGAGACAATGGAAACTTATCAAAGGAGAGCACCTGATGAAGGAGATGCTAGTGCAGTAGAAGAATCTTCTGAGAAAGAAGAAGAGGATGAAAGTGAAGCTATCAAAGTTATCAAGATATTGGCCAAAGCAAGTGGAAGACCAAAGGTGGAAATGTCGTTGTATGATGGGAATCTCAATGTAGAAGAGTTCATGGACTGGATCAGTTCATTGGATAAGTATTTTGACTATGAGGAGGTTGATGATAAAAATAAGGTGAAATTTTCAGTTACTAGATTGAAGGTTCATGCAGCTATCTGGTGGGATGAACTACAAAACATCTAGAGAGAGGAAGGGGAAGCTGAAGATCAAGCAATAGGATAATATGGTGAGTAGATTGAAAGCCAAATTTATGCCAAAATATTATCAGTTAAATCTTTTCAGACAGTTACAAAATTTGAGACAAAAAGGGATGAATATCAAAACATATACAGAAGAGTTTTAGAAGCTGAACATTAGAGCAAGACACACAGAGGATGATGTATAAAAGGTAGCTAGATATATAAATGGCTTGAGATATGACATATAGGACGAAATTAGCTTGCTTAGTCTGAAGACAATTGAAGATGCCTATCAAGCAACTGTCAAGGCAAAAGAGATGATTTTGAGGAAGAAAAATTAGAGGGATAGAGGGAAAAGTTCAGCAAGAGGTAGAGGAACTACTAGATCAAGATTTCAGCACCCTCAATGTGAAGCAGGAAGTTCAAGTAGTAGACCACCACAAAAACGAGACTTTAGTAGAGGAATATTTGCACCCAAAGGAAGAGGTTGATGAAGGGAAATTCAGTGTTATACATGTGGAGAATGGCGACATGCAAGTCCAAAGGAAAATGTTGTAAAGTGATAATTTAAAGTGGAAGCACTAATAACCTTATTTCTACAGAAATGATGGACAAGTTAGGACTAGTGAAAACAGTACACCCTACTCCTTACAAAGTGTAATGGCTGCAAAAAGGACATCAGCTTATTGTGACAGAACAATGCAAGGTAGAGATACATATTGGTACTTATAAGGATGTGATATTGTGTGATGTAATGCCAATGGATGTATGCCATGTATTGCTGGGAAGACATTGGAAATTTTATCGGAAAACTATTCATGATGGGAGAAAGAATGCTTGCACTTTAGAGAAGGATGGAAATAAACATACACTGCTTCCGTTGAAGGATGAAGCACGCAAAGAAGTGCCTCGAAACAATGTTATGTTGATGAGTGAGAAATAATTTCTGCAAGAAGTCAAGAAGGATGAACAGATGCATTTTGCTATCATAAGGAGACCTAAGTTAATTTTAACTTTCACAAACTTAGATGAATTATTTTAAGAAATCAAAACTCTGTTGAATGATTTCGCTTATATTATTGTGGATGAGTTTCCAAATGCATTACCACCAATCAAGAATATTAGTCATCATATTGATCTGATACCTAGAGCAAGTTTGCCAAACAAAGAAGCATACATATTAACTCCTCAAGCAAATGCAGAACTTGGAAGACAAGTGCAACAACTGATCGATAAGGGATTAATCATAGATAGTCTTAGTCCATGTGTTGTACCAACAATACTCAGTCCAAAGAAAGGGGGTGAATGGCATAGGTGTACTGATTCCAGAGCCATAAACAAGATTACTATCAGGTATAGATTTCCTTTACCATGCATGCATGATTTGATGGATTGTTTAAGTGAGTCAAAGTATTTTTATAAAATAGATATGAAGAGTGGATATCATCAAATAAGGATTAGAGAAGGAGATGAATAGAAGACTGCATTTAAAACAAATAGTGGGTTGTATGAGTGGTTAGTGATGCCTTTTGGACTCACTAAAACACCCAACACATTCATGAGATTAATGAATGAAGTCTTGAAAGAATATGTAGGCAATTTTGTCATTGTTTATCTTGATGATACTCTAGTTTTCAGTAGAATCAAAGAGGAACATCTAGAGCATCTTAGGTTGGTTTTAAGAACTCTACAGAAGGAGAATCTATTGATAAATCTGAAAAAATGTAGTTTCATGAAAGAAGAATTAGTATATTTGAGATTTGTAGTTTCTAAAGAAGGTCTGAAAATGGATCCAGAGAAAGTCTAAGAAATTTGGAAGTGGCCTACTCCAAGAAACATATTTGAGGTAAGAAGCTTTCATGGTCCTGCAAGATTTTATTGAAAATTTATTAGAATCTTTAGTCAGATTAGTGCACGAATTATTGAGACAATCAAAGAGACTAATCAGCAATTCAAGTGGATAGAAGCAATAGACTGAAATTTTAAGTTGTTGAAGAAGAAATTATAGAGAAACAAGTTTTAGCTTTACGTGATTTTTGAAAAAAAATTCAAGTTGAAACTAGTGCTAGTGGAGTTGCAATTAGAGCAATTATGAGTTAAGAACAAAGACCAATAGCATACTTTAGTGAGAAACTAAATGAGGCTAATAAGAAGTATTCTTCTTATGATAGAGAATTTTATGCTATTGTGCAAGCTTTAAATAAACTGAGACATTATTTGCTACCAAAAGAGTTTGGATTGTATTATGAAAATCATGCATTATAGTTCATAAACAAGCAATTAAAATTGAGCCATAAACATGCCAAGTGGGTATAGTTTTTACACATTTTTACTTTTGTGATAAAACACACAAGTGGTAAGTTGAAAAAATTTGTTGATGATTTGAGGAGGGTAAATTTCATTGTGTAAGAATTAAGAGTTGGTGTTGTAGGATTTTAAGAAAGGGTTGATATGTATAAAGATGATGCAAAACTTAAAGATATTTATGTAGCTATACAAAATCCAATAGTTCATAACAGAAGCTAGTGGTTAGATTATCTTGTACAAGGAGGTTTACTGTTTAAAGGTAACAAATTGTGTATTCCCAAATCTTCTATGAGGGAAAATATAATTAAGGAGACGCATAGTGGAGGATTATTTGGTCGCTTTGGACAAGACAAAACCTTTGCTCAGGTAAATGCCTTTTACTATTGGACAAAGATGCAAACTGATGTTAAGAAATTTGTTGAGAAGTGTAGGATATGTCAGCATGTTAAAGGGAGAAGCCAAAATACAAGATTGTGCCATCCATCGCGAATACCAGACTGACCATGGCATGCAGTTAGTATGGATTTTGTTTTAGGGTTTCCTAGAACTCAAAGAAGTAATGATTCCATTTATGTTGTGGTAGATAGATTTTCCAAAATGGAACATTTCATTGCATGTAAAAACACTAGTTATGCAAAAAATATTACTAATCTATTGTTTTAGAAGTTGTAAGGTTACATGGATTGCTTGTAAGTATTGTGTCTGATAGGGATACAAATTTTGCTGGGAATTTCTAGAGAACTCTTTGGAAGAAACTAGGTGCCAACCTTAGTTTCATTTCAACATACCATCCTCAAACATATGGGCAGACCGAAGTGGTAAAAAGAAGCTTGGGAAACATATCGAGAAGTATAGTCTATCAAAATCCTAAGCAGTGGGATTTAACACTTGCTCAAGTTGAGTTTGCTTATAATGGCACTCGAAACTAAAGTACTGGGATGAGTCCATTTCAGATTGTTTTTGGTATGAATCCAAGAGGTGTATATGAGCTCAAAAATTTGGGTAAACAAGAGATAACAAGTGCAAAAGCTGAAGAGTTTGCAGAGCAGATGCAGAAACTACAGTAAGATGTCAAAAGGTAGATTGTAGGAAAGTGGTGGAAAATACAAATAGAGAGCTCATATTGAAAGAAGAGAAAAATAATTCCAAGTGGGAGATCTAGTGATCGTATACTTGAGAAAATAAATATCTCCTATTGAGACTTACAATAAACTAAAGATGAAAAAGATAGGGCCATGTAGAATTGTGATGAAGTTTTCAACTAATGTTTATGAAATTGGATTTCCAAAAGGAATTGGAATATCACCTATCTTCAATGTTGCAGATTTTTATCCATACAAAGAGATAGAGACAAAGCTACAGAAGATCAAGTTCAAACTTTAAATTGGGAAGAACAAGTGCCAAATATAGTCAAGAAAGAGGTGGAAGCTATTTTGGAGAAAAGAGTATCCAAAAGAACCAGAGGACATGTGTATTTTCAATATTTATTCAAATGGAAGGGACAACCAGTGGAGGATACCAATTTGATAAAAACAACAAAATTACAAAAGTATGGAGTAAAACTTAAGAGTTTGATGAAGAATTCTTTTCTTCCTCGGGAGTCTGATGCAGGAGAATCTAGACTTAGCCAGCAATGTGATTGTATGTTCACATGTTGTGGCTAACATGAGATTAATTTCGTTGACCTAAGTGGTCAAATTCAGATTTAGTAGAGAGGGTTGGATCTCTCGAAAATTATCTTTACTTCATTATTGTAATAATTAGATCATTGTATTATTTTTAGACTAAGAGAGAAGTTGTTAGTAACGGTGTGTATCAGAGTTTGACAATAGGGATTTAATGGTTGAGTTGATAAAAAAAGAGAATGAGTGTCAATGCAGTTAGGATAAGATTTGATTCATAAAAGAGGAAAGAATCTAATAACAGTGGGATTTTTTTTGAGATGATTGAGAATAGTGTGAGTAAGCGAGAGGTGTGTGAGAGATAGGGTTTGAGAGTGAAACATAGGTCAAAAAAACTATTGTAATTGAGCCGAGAGAGCCAAGACTCTGTAATTTATATTTTATTGAATAAATTGGTGAAGCGTGATTTGTTCGCACTTTTCTAGTGCAAAAATTCATTTGTATCTGTGTATCAACATTCTAGACCTAAATCGGGTATTTTTCTTTGTTTAAACATTTTATTGATAATCATAGCTGATTAGTATTAAAGATTGATATTGAGCTTAAGCATTAAGCCTTTCCTTAAGTGTCTGTCTTAAAGGTATGAATTAAGCATGTGGTAGTATTCGATAAGTGGGAAGTGGTACCTTGTGTGCCCTAAAAGTGGTAAATGGTATTCCTAAAATTTGCATGATTAGCCTAAGTGGGTGACACGTAGCACAAGATTACTAGAAACCCCATACACTCTCGACCTGATATCGGTCATGCAAGAATCCACACAAGATTGTGTGATAGCTATTGGATCAGCAGGATTGATCAGCGGTGGAAATAGACTGAGCTAGTTGGCGAGCCGGTGACGCAATATCCGTTGGATCTAAAGGAGTGAAATCAACGGCATGGATTAACGTGCCTGACAAAAGGAAAAGTCAAAGAAGGACCGATGGTGATTGGTCGGGAAGGAGGGAACCTCAAGAGGAAATACAAGTACAAAATATAAGTAATGTATAGCTGATTGGTTCTAAAGTTAACCAGTAGTCTAATTCCAGACTATCACCCCATTTTCGTCAACCTCCTGCATCATCCCTTAATCTTGTTGTAAACAATTTAGGAAGGAAAACATTCGTGTGAAATTTGAAATGAAACCGATTTACAAAGAGGGAAACATCACCATTTGCTTGACACAGGAATCCTAAAACCGAACTACATCTATATTACTAAATTGATTACTTCAAATGTATTTCACTGCTTACGATTATAGAAAAAATATTTTATTCTTGTATAATCCATCCCTTACTGATTCTTTTTACAAAATATTTATAGACTTTGTCTCGAATAAATTCAGAATTCAAATAAAACTTATTACAAAATAATATCTATTAAAAAATGTAGATATTTCCAAAATAGAACTAAGTAATAGGAAATCTAGACTATTTCTAATTTTCTGTGCAAAATTGAAGTGAACTATTTTTGTTTGTAGCTAGTTTTTCTTTTCTTCTTCCTGTCTATTGCCAAAAGTATAAAATTCCTATTTATGTTTATTTAACTAGATCTAGTAACTTATCCCATCATTCTTCACTTGGAGTGGCAAAATTTACCATGTTCCTGAATCTCTCATCTACTTTTGTATATGTCTCAAAAGTTGGCTTATTCATAAATAGATGATGAATTTCATGTTGAATAAAGAGATCATGTTGTAGGACCTCCATGAAAACTTATCCACTTATAGTACCTCTAAATCTAGCAAATCTAGATGCATCTGAAACAATATTTCATAATTTATCTTGATATTTTTATAATGGAATTCATTTTCCATTAGAAGCTCTTAAGGATGGGATCTCTTTCTCCTATAATGCATTAAATTCTTCGTTGAATCTTCTTACATATAACTCCAATTCTTTGCAATTATTTTCTAAGTGCACCATAAGATTTTTCCTTGTTAACATTCTTTTGACTTCCATCATTGTATTTGTTCTATCATGAATTTTGAGTTCTTCAAGTTCATCTTTAGTTTTCGAATTCAACATTTTTATAATCCTATGTGCTTCTATTGGTCTATGCTCAATTTCAACTTTTGTCTATGCAATTACCTCCTTAACATTTAGCACTATCTCTTATCATTCAGAAATGATCTGAGTAGATGGCCACGATTCTATAATATTTGCATGAATATTGTGCCAAATGTTGCACTTGGGTTCTGCTAACATTTGATTTGTAAGAGACTGATATTCATATTTTTGAATTTCCTCAATTAATCTGTAGTTCTTTTGCACCTATGTTAGGTATGCATTGTCTTATTTTATATTTCTTTCTTCCATCTTTGTGAGTGATGTTGTTAAATTTTTCTTTTCCTGATTTGTTCATGATAACTCTCCTAAAGGTTGGACTAGCTTCTCAGAAGAAACTAAACTTGACGTCTGTGTTGCCTTCTATGTTGTTGTACCTACTATTGATGTACCTATTGCTTCCAATTTTTCCTTTTCCTTCAATACTGCTTCCATGTCTTGTTCCATCTTCTAAATTTGAACATTTTGTTCAACTATTGTTTTGAACATTTTGTTTCCATCTCCATATTGGTTACTTATTTGGCCTGAGGGTTCTTTTTTGTTGGAAGCTTAAGTTGTTTCCCAAGGGCTTGAATATCTGCATTTTTGTTTTTAATAATCTCCTCGGCTAGCTTGAAATCACTAGGATCATATCGTAGTTTGATAATTAAATATTCTAAAGTTTTAATTCTGGTGTCTTTGGTCAGAGAGTACATTCTTTCAATATTTAGTTTTGAGTGTACATTATTCAAAGAGGTCTGCCACATTGAGGCATCCATGGCTGAACTAGTCAGTATTGAGTAGATCATTTCACATGCTTTCTTATGCAAATCGATTTGATCGATTACGTGGATCTTCTTGGTATCAAAAAAAATTATGGAAGCCTTGTAGTCTTCTGCACTTTTGGGAGTTGGTACATTAAGTTCCAAAAAGGAAATTCAGAAGTACCCCTTTTCTGAGCCAAATGTAGATAGATATTTGTGTTGGGTGGTTGAAGTTTGCTTCCAAAACTATGAATATGTTGAAGCCTTCAAAGCTTCATTCTTCAACTTGATTCCCCTATATGTTGCAAAAATTCTTTGTTGTTCTAGAGTTTGAGATGTAGAAGAGATAGGAAATTGAGTTGTCTCCTCTATACATGGAAAAGAAGTGATAAGAGTAACTGTCAAAACCATTGTACTTTTCTCCTTTGAATCCTTTTATGCTAAGGATTCTTCTTGAATATTTATAACTTTAGGATCAGCCTTAGTAGTGGTTAGTGGATCCTTGTTCCTTCTCTTGAAGACAGGGAAGTTTACAGCCTGATGTTCTGAATATGTAGGCGACATACTCTCCCTTAGCCTCTTGATTTCTTTGTCTTTTGGAATAGGATTTTGCAGATATGATTGATTGAACATCTTCTCTTTAGTTTCCTATAATGTCTTCTTTTTCAACTGATCCTGGTTAGCATACTGCTTTATCTCTGCCCTAGGAGTATGTGCATATGGAGTAGACTTCTTCTCAACTCTTAACTTTGAAATTATCCTTAATGGATCACAAGACAAAGTGAAGGTTAGTTTAAATTTCATTTGTTTTAATATTTTCCACTTCCTTTGTTGATGCTCTGGTAGTTATAATATATGGCCTAATGTTTTCCTTCAATTTAAATTGTGATTTATTTTTATTTGATACAAACTGAAATTCATCCATATTTAACATCTATCTATGACATTCAAGGGAAAGGATTCTCACTGGCACAAACATTGGTAATCTATATGGAGGAATCTCACACCCATAGATTCTAATTTTTGTCTAATTTTTGTATAAATAACAATCTCCAAGTTCTGGCTGCTCTGAGAGATATAAAACCTTCTTGATCTCTAGTGAATTTCTTGGTATAACATCATTACTGAGTAGACACAAGGATGTATGTCGAAAATTATCAATGAAATCAGTGAATTAATAATCCTCTAAGTTTCTTCTAACTAAAGAAGTCCAATGAATGACTAATAATGGGGTACCCTGATCATCCATCTTCTCTAATTGGAACTTGAACTGTCTGTCTGGTAAAATAGCATGAGATATACTAAAATTGAATGGTGTTTGAACAAAGCTTCAACATCAAACTTAAGAAACTTCTCATGTATGCCATCTGATAAGGATTGACTATAATTGAAAAGAATTGAAGGCTTTTGACCAACTACAAATATTGATAGAAATCCTAATACTACCTCATTTACCCACTACTCTTAGTGATAACCTAACAAACAAGTGACCATATAAATTACTTGTGTGGACATCTTTGGGAAGATAAAAGCAGATTATGGGGGATTTGTTTTCTTAGAAATCCTAAATTCTCAGGTAGAAAACATTCAAAAATGTGGTCTTGCTAGGGGAAGGTAAGTTTCTTGTATAAATACATAAGTTCATTAGTAGAAAATATATGTAAAGAGGATAGGTGATTTATCTGAAGGGATTGACATGTGATTTCTAGGGTAATTGAAAATAGGACTTCATTGTTCTGAGCAATTACTACTTTCTGGCTAGGGAGGTACTTGTGATGACACCAGGTAGAAAATTCAAGGAAAATGGGAGTTTGAGGAAAGGTAAATTGAGGGAGAAATGATTCTTAGATACTTAAATCATCACTCTGGTTTAAATATTTATGTTTTTCCCAATTATGGAGCTCATATAGATCAAGTTCGCATTGGGTTCAGCTATCTTATACAGGGTATCAATCAAGGGATTCCTATCTAAATCAAGGAAAGGGATTATCATGGGATTCTCCTCTCACATACTTTCTTTTCCTTTATAAGACGACATATTTAGTTTCAAAGGAGAATTGATGAAACAATGTTACCAGTTTATTGTCTGATAGAAAATTATGGAAGGAAATGACTCGCTTAGGGCATTGTTAAACTTCAAAATACTTCAATCTAAACCTGTATAATTCAATTAACTATCAAGAGGGAAATTTATAGGTTAATGGGATATTTTATAAAGAAATTTTAGGGTGTTGTAATGGGCTTATTACCATTTTCGGAGTGTGGTAGTAATGAGGAATTGATACGTTGGTGGTAGAAATTAATTCTGTAACATTTATCTGACTATTGGTGGGTGATTTAAAATATATGGTCATATGACGGGGAGGGTGGTTGAGGTGGAGGACAGGATAGGTGAAAAATGGCATGAGAAAATAGCGTAGGAGTGAACAAGTGAAAGGAAGCATGGGATAGTCATTTGTGGAGGTTGGGGGGGGGGGGGGGGGGGGGGTGGTGGTGGGGGGTTTAGGAGTGGTAAATAGTATTAGGAAGGGCCCCCTCGAAAATTATGTGAAGTGGACACGTAGTTGTGATGGTTTATTTGGAAACTTATTTCTCCCCCTTCCCCCCCACGTTCAGTCACGAAAGCTAGCGGGGGGATGTCCAAACATCGTTCCCCACCATTGATCTGGGTGGGGACAATCGTAACGGTCTAAAAATGCAATTATTTTATACAAAATGATGACACATCGAGCCAAGTTTATTCCAAATATTTAACACAAACTTTAATAAAACATTTTATTTGGCAGTATTTGAACTAGTGAACCATTCAGGATTTTGTTTCTATTTATTTATTCTTTTTTATTTATTTTTTCCCCTTTAAATTTTTTCTTTCCATTTTTTTTCTTTTCTATTTTCCTATTTTTCTCGCTTTTTATATTTTTCTTTGTTTTCCATTTTTCTCTTTTTCTTTTTATAGACTAAACAATTTAAAATGAAAAATAATTTTACAATATCCCTCTGGGATAAATGGCTAAATAACCATACTGGACTATTATATTTATAAGAACCTAACAAGATTTTCCCTCATTTTGTTCCAAGTCTCACCTTCTCAAACCTCCAATAAGAAAATTTATAGTAGAAATTTCAACATGACCCATTTAAAGATGGATTTTGGAAACAAAACATCCTCTAATATTTTTTACCAAAATTTCATGACCCGATATTTCAAAATTGGACCAGAGGATCAACAAAATTTTTCCTCACTATGATCCAAGTTTCAACTTCTAGAACCTCCTAGAACCTCCCAAAAAAAGCGTTATAGAAACAAATCCAACATGGCATGTTTAAAGAAGATTTTAGGAAGCCTATCTTACTCAACTAGTGCTATTACAAACTTTAAAACATATAAATAGCTACATCCATGATAAATATGTTGAAGGTAAATGCACACACATATAAACTTGCTAAAAATAGAAATTAAATAATCATGCATAAGAGATACTTATATTGAGTAAAATATTTTTCAATCTAGAATTGAATAAGGGTAAGCCACTCTCCGCCCAAGCATAGGCTTAGCTATGATGCAATATTTCTCATAGATGGCCACCCTCAAGTCAGATCTTGATGCTTTGATGGAAGAATCTAAAATCACAAATTTAGCACATAATTTTCACGCTATATTTAACTCAAAAGGTGAAGTCCATTGTTCTCCATAGACAACAGAGAACATTATTGTTCAACCTTTCCATTCCTTGTCTATACACATAGACATTCACAAAAGGTAATGCAGGTATGCACAACATAAGGGAGTTGTTCTATAATATCTAAAGTTCCTTAGTCCTCCCTTCTTCAGTGCTCTTAGTGCTACATACAAATAGGACAAATACGACTCCCTAGAGCCATCTAACCCAAGGGAAAATCACTGCAATACATTCAATGCCTATTACACAAGTTGTCACCAATTCTCATGCAAATTCAAATTTATGAGTGAGAGAGAGATATGCATGACAGAGTAATAAATGAGAGAAAAACTAGAAGCTTAAGAACCAAGAAGAGCCACTTGATAACTCATCCCTCTTATTTTTATAGCCAAACCTTCACCCTTCATCTTCCCAAAACTTTGGCTTTTTGGGAAGACTAACCAATAATATCAAAGGGAAATATTCATCCAAGGTATATTTTTCCTCCTAAGCCAAGTTTTCCCCTTCCTGAAGGAATCATAATCTGTTGGCTTCCTCATTTCTCTAGATCTAGCATTTTTGTTAATAAAAATAAATAATACATCATATAATAGAGTTTGACATCATAGCATCAATGTTGGAACACCAACATTATATGCTCTTAATTACATCACAAAATTTGTAGGAATGAAAGAGGTGTCACACTCAACAGGATCTATATTCAACTCTCCTCCAACTATCACATACGTAGATACACCAAAGACTATTGTACAAACTGAGACTTTTTTATATTTTTTAGTAGTTTGTGCTTCTTTAATGTCCTTGGCACTACATCAAATTTGAGATGTTTTCCTCCCAGGTAGTATTATATACTGATATAGGATCCTAATGGAAAATAACTAATGAATCTATAAAAGGGTGTAGTATATCATTCATCAACCTCATAAACATAGTCAATGCCTTACATAGACCAAATGGCATGACTAACCACTCATACAAATCTTTCATAGTTTTAAAGGAGGTTCTTTAGGTATCTTCTTATATGACTTGAACCTAGTGATATCCTCACTTTAAGTCCATTTTGTTGAAGTACATGGATTGCTACAACTAATCCAATGATCACTTATCTCGTGCAAGGGTACCTATTTTTGAGTATAATTTTGTATAATTCCTTGTAGTTAATACACACCCCCAACTCCCATCCTTCTTTGGAATAATGATGATGGAAGATCCACATGGTGAGGTACTTGGTTAAATGATACCATGTTCTAGTCTTTGCTACATTACTTCTTTACCTCGTTTTTATAATGAACTATATGTACAACCCAATGTTTGGAAATGGGGAGTTTGTAATTAGTTGGATGGCATGTTACACTTCCCTCTTCGACACTACCTATTTAGGCTTATAAAATACATTCTTATATGCCTTCGAGAAATCTTCCAATTATTGCTTTTGCTTCTTAGTACACCCCTCCTGGGATGATGTTTCTCTCATTGGCTCTTCTACATACTATTTTTCTCTTAAAAATAGTAAAACATAATTCTTGTTAGGATTGATTAGTTTCTTCGCTTGGTTGGTACTTACCAACAAAAAATTGGACTTTCAATTGTGTGCATTGAGGATGAAATATTTTCCATCCTTAATAAGGTGGTGCTAGTTTGTTCTCCACATGAATATTGTATCCCACAGTACATTGTTGAGATATGTTGTCATTTTTGGCAATGGGATAATGGAAACAAAGTGTTCAATGATGACAAGTGGTAGCAGGAGGGACAAGTGCCATGCCTCAAGCAGTGGATTGCATGCACACAAGAGGGTAAAAATATCATAATCAGTGTAGTCTATTTGGATATATGTTTGGAGCACCAAACCATCTAAGATGTATGTGTAAACCACCTACACGGATAGAGATTTGAAAGATATTTCCAATGACATATGAAAGTCCTAAAAACACCTCTTGTATCAAAATTTAGAGCCATTCAAATTTCTATGACCCAAAGGCCTTCACAGTAGAGCCAAAGAGTATGGAGGATCCTTTGGTGCATAGCCAAAGTTGGCTTAAATGCCAAACTCAGCACCAAGGATGGTGGAGCCTCAAAGAAATAGCTTCGAGAAGATGTGGTAATAATAGGTTGGACTATAGGAGGAGCCCACGAGGTAGGATTACCTCAACGAAATGTTTTGGTGCCAAAGTCTAAGCGATCTAGAGGAAATAGTCGGGACACAACAACTAACCACTATCCAATGGAGAGCGAGTAGTGGAGCCCACATTACAGGCTAGCCTAGAGGAGGCAACCCAAAGGGTGAAGCCTACAAGATTTTATAGCGCATGGATAGCTAAGCATTAGGAGGAAATGGATAGATCATGTGTCGGATTTCTGAGGACACTAAAGATAACCATTTGAATGGGATTTGTGGTCATGGAAGTGGTTTTCCACACATTTTATTGTGTTGATAAATGACAGAGAGCTACTTCGAGAACACTCCTCCCAAAATCACAATCCACTCAGGAGTGGTTTCAAAGTTAAAGGGCTGAACTTAGTGGTTTTCAGAAAAAATAAATAACAAAGGAAATGGTCACAAAACAAGGCCTCGGAGGAATTTTTTTCTCTCCTCCAAGAGGATAGGTGGCAACTCAACATTGACCCAGGCAATAGAGGATAGTGACATCAACACCAACTAATAGGAGATGGATATGTGTGACCAATCATGAGGTCCCATGTGTCTCTGGTGATGTCAACATGGTGTCATATGGGAGAAATGAGCCCAAATGTTTAAAATAGTGTGAAAGAGGTTTTCTTGGGGAGTGGGTGGTGTTGAGACACGTTGACAGACAACTCATACTAGAAGCCAATTAAGAGGGAACTTGGAGGACCCTAGGAAAAATCATCCTACAAGCATTATCCTGGCAAGATTTTAAAAATATCTTAGCAAAAGGCAACCGAAAACAAGCACTAGGCAATGGTGGAATAATGGCAATGAATCAAAGAAATTCGGGAAGTCCTCATAGACACGTCAACCCAGAGGTTAAACTCTAATGGGTTCATGATGGTACACAACATTAATGTGCCAGGAGGAAGGGAGCTATGTGTTAATAATTTACTACATAGAGAAAAATTAATTACAAATATTTACCATGAGGAACAAAAAACAACAAAACACATAAATAATACAAACAATATTTAACTGAGAAAAGCCCTAACTATGGGGAAAACCCACCATAATGAAATTTCACTATACTTAGCCAAAAACTTGGCCAACCCAGGCCAACTGAGCCTTCATCGCTCACCTCCCTAGCCTACATTAAAATGAAGTATTTCCATGCTTTTGTAGGCTCCATTAAATGAAATACCATGGAAATAAAAGCATGGGTACACAATATTGTGTGCCCCAAAACAATCATTGTGTAACCTATTCAACCTTGAATTAAGCCCCAAATCAATTTTACCTAACAGTTTCCCCCCTTAGACTTGACTTGGGGTCCCTTGACTAAATCTAACCCTAATGGTAAGTGAAACAACCCTACTCACTCTAGCCCTTATCCCCCTCATATTTTTTTTTTTACCCGGGGTATTATTAACCTGACATCCCCCCTATCACCTTGGTATAATCTAGAATTGAGGAGTAATTACCCACGGGTACACATGCCTTACTAGGTCTTACAACAATTTTCCCATTTAGATGGAATAATCAAATCCATTGTAATATTTTTTTTATTGCTACTGCTATTTCGACACCTCATCTTTTACTTTTTCTTAATCCTCTATGTAGCCTTACTTAATTTCACCATAGCCATTAATGCTGCTATTCATGAGAACTTTCATAGGTACATGGATCATTATTTCTTGGTTCAATCACAATACTAGCCATTGGTGGTTGTTGTCAGTCCTCACCTCATTTCCTTGAATACTATATTGGCACATAACCATAACCCATTCGTAAGACTGTTGACCCTTTACAACTTAGACATATTCATAAGTGATGGGAAAGCCATTGTTCCCATTCTTGCTTAGACCCTAGCATTTTCACAAATTAAACCATGTGATTGAATTTCCTATAAAATATGCTTGAATCTTTTTTCCCTAAATTAACATAAGCAATGATCCTCCAACTAGATAAAAAATGCATAAGATTCATGGTTTGTCGCCATAACATCTTATGTGGAATTATTGAATTTATAAATTTTTTGGAAAAACCCACACACTTTGGTTGCTCCTCTTGCCATGTCATCACCATGTTGTCTATTTGATGAAACACATCCTCCATCGAGTCCTTAGTGTGGGACTATTGCTTTAGCCACCACCTATGACTGTGGATTTTTCAAGGCACCCCAACTGATGCCAGCCACTGAGGCCCAGCTACCTTCTTAACCATGCCAGCCTTTGTTTGCACATGATGAATCTCACTAGAGAAGTGATAGAACACTCCTCATCTAGATCCAGCAATGGAACCACAACCAAATGACCCTTCCCCACCTCAACAGGAACCAAGATGTATATCTTTACGTGGAATTTTTTATATAGCCACTCCCTGAATTTATTCATGTGCAGCGCACATCCATTCCCACACATTTTCCTTTTACGCTCATACATGAACTTCTGCCTGCATTTATTGCTCCACAAAACGACGATGTGAAGTTTTCCCTTAACCTAGAGCAACTTGTAGCCTGGTGTCAAACCAAAATTATGTCTCTTGTTGCAACCTCGCATAAAAAAAAGGGTTCTCGTTGCTCCATGCCTAGTGCTTTTCAATCCATGATATGATCTCCCTCATTAACTAGATTTACATTAGTTGGAGAATGCATTAGGGGAATTTTGAGGTCTAAAATAGGCCTCCTAAGAAAAATTTACAACCAAAATAAACATTATAAGAACCAATAGGATTGAAGAAGATGACGTCAGCCATAGGGGATGATTCACCATCTTTTGAGTAAAAAAGTAAAAAGATTAAAAAATTATAAAATAATAAAACTACTTCTTCAACTCGTATTTTCAACTTATCTCCGTAAGGTTTTACACAAATTTTGAACAGGATTACTTGTTCGATGAAAAATTTAATTCCTCATCCGAGTACCCATGTTGCATACCTTTGATGGACCCTACTAGACGAAAAATGAGAAATACATGAAAACACATTATTACAATCATGTTTTTTTATGTATTTAACATTTTTTCGTGTAGTATGGTCCATAAAAAGTAGGCAGCATGGGTACTCCTTGGATGAATCAAATTTTGCATCCAAAGAGTGTTTCAACTAGAAATTTGAGTAAACCCATAGGGAGATAAATATTTTTGAAAAAATTGTTTTTTTTTTTTTTTTTTCTCTCTAAAATTTTATGATGTAATCTAATCTTATTTTATTATTTCGACAACTATTTGATAATTTCCCTAGGAGGCCCATTTTAGACCTCCAAATTCACCTATTATTTTTCCCTGGACACTAGGTCATACAACATTCAAACTCAATTCTCTTTATTCTGATTCACAACCACTATTTTTAATGGAAATATCACAAGCAATAATAGCTCACAACCATGATCAACACCTCCGTGAAAATTTAGATCCACATTTTCCACTTTGTAGTTTCTAAAGTAATCGTGATCACCATACTTTATTGCCTTGCAAAATTCTCCAGCTTGTTCATTCTTCAGTGTTGGTGTAGTGGCTCATCTAAGCACTTTTGTAACCTTTTTCTTGTTGTGCACAATTTAAAAAAAAAAAACATTGTGAATAAATCCACACATGTATGGCAACTTCAAGCCTTGTGTATGCTAGATCTAACTAGATTTAAATTTGGTTGTGATCCCTAACCACCATTTTCATTAGTGAGCTTATAAGCAATAAAAAATCACACCCATCGTACCTGTACTTGGATCATATTTGTGAAAAAATTGTGCATCAATCCTTTCTATGTCCACCATGCCAAATAACCCTTGGTAACAAAAGTGTCCTTCTAAAGCGAAAACACAACTTTGCTCTAATACTAATTCTTAAGAATTTACTGCAGAGAGATAAATTAATTATGGAGACTTTCCGATAGTAACAACCAACAACAAAAGACATAAACAATACAAACAATATTTAACTAGGAAAAAACCTAACTCTAGGGCAAAAACCACCATAATGAAATTTCATTATTGTAGGCCAAAACCTTGGCAACCAAGCCAAGTGAGCCTTCACTTCTCAGCTCCCTGTCCTACATTACAACGAAGTTTTTCCAGCCTTTTATAGGATCCATTACATGAAATACCATGGGGAAAAATCCATGGGTACACAATACCATGTGCCTCAAAAACATCACTGTGTAATCTAGTCAACCTTGACTCAAACCCCAAGTCAATTTTACCTAACACTATGGACTAAGCACACACACTCGACTTTATGCCATAGGTAAATACCATGGGCATGATTGTTAGAAATATCCTTGAAGGCTCTTGGCATAGCTAAGATCTACCCTTAGCTAAAGATGTCGATGACAGGACTTCAAAGTGTGAACAATGATGCAGAGCCATTAACAAAGGAAATAGGTTGATGATGGGACTTGAAAGGGCTTAGCACCGAAAGCGTTGGGCCAAGGTCACAGAGATAGTCCTATGGCAAAAAAATATATAAAGGGCCAAGAAAAAAGGGGACTAAAATCTAAAGACACTGAAATTGATAGTTAAGCCAAATTAGTTGTGGATAAAAAGAACAAGTGCACTACTAAATTCTGTAAAGAGGCCACAATGTAGAAAAAATCAGTTTAAGTGGAAGAAAAGGAAGCTAAATTTAGTTTAACTTGAGATGAATCCCACAACAAAAAATACAACCCAAGAGGACAGAAGAGAACATGACGAAGGAAATAATTAAGGCTTCATGCACAAATTAAAAAATAAACAAAGCTAAAGTTAGCAAAAAGAAAAATCTATAAAAGTAGGTCTAAGCAAGAAAAAGGTGGAGGGAAGTTTTTGAGACAGATCTTATGGTGCAATGAGGTGTTGGTATGGTGATTTTTGAAGGTGTTTGCGAAGGTTATTGAGATAAATTGTTTAATTTTAAAGGAGAGAAGGTAGTCATTGATATAAGTGTGAAAATGGACGAAAGATGGAACAATGAGTGTCTAAAGCAAGTTGTAGCTTGCTGATTAGGAGTTGGTTCTCCTTCTAGTGGGTGCTAGAGAATAGTTTGAGTTGAAACACCAGTTAGTTACAACTAATAAATTAGGAAGTTGTAGCTTCCTACTAGTTGTAGCCAAAACATTGTATTTGCAAGTGACAACTTTCCTTATGAATAAAATGGAGAAGAAATTTCTGAAGTTATTTTTTCCTTGATTCTTCCATTGATTTTTGAAGTAGCTTCTTATCATATTTATTATTGAAAGTTATCTTTACTATCTTATTGTTCTCACACAAAGTAAAAAAAAAATTGAATTAGTAAAATTTCTACAATACTTATTCACCCCCCCTCTTTGTATTTTCCTAGTTTCCAACAATTGTTATTAGAGGAGGGTTTACTTTTAATCAGTATAACAACGGGAAGAAATATCAAGAACGATGGAAAACTAGGAAGGAGCTTTTATAAATAAGGCACCTATGTTCAATGTAACAAACTATGTGTTTTTGAAAGTGAGGATGAAGAATTGCATTCAATTACTTGGAGTTGATGTGTGGGATGCTATGGAAGAAGAATATCAAAGACCTCTAGCATTGGTTACCAAAGATAAGAAGTTGGAGTTCATGTGAAATACTAAATCAATGCATGATCCTACTTATTGGCCTACTTGAATATGAACTGTAACTCTGATGGATTGAAAATTTGTCAAATCAATCTAGGACAACATAACAAGTTTCTATGAAGAAGAAAACAAGGTAAAGAAGGCTAAACTTCAAGGTTTTAGGATCAAATTTGAATCATTCATTATGCATGATGATGAGGATATTGAAAAATATTTTCAAAGAGTTGATGAAGTTGTGAACACCATGATAGAGCTTCAAGAGAAGCTAGATTTATTTGTGGTAGTTCAAAAAGTGTTGAGATCTATTCCTGAGATGTTTTATCCCAAGGTGTCAGCCATTAAAGAAATGAAAAATATGATCACTCTCGCATTATATGAACTCCTTCGAATAATCACTGGCTACGAGATGAGGAGTTGTAAAGGAATGTCTGCAACCAAAGAGTCAACCTTCAAAGAAAAAAATAAGTGCAAGGATGAGAATTCTAATGCATGTTATGCATCATATGAAGACGAAACTAACTTTGTGAGAAATCTCTAGCAAGGATGAAGAAAGTATAAAGGCAAGGTTCCCTTAAAATGTTTTAACTATTTCCAAGTTGGTCATTATTCATCAAAGTGTCATGAAGAGAAATAAAAGGAATATTATCCTAAAGAAAAATTTAAGAAGGTCCAAAAGGATAGAAATAATTCCAACAACAAAGGTTTCTATGTTCAAGAAGAGATCTCCTCTGAAAGTGAGCCCAACCAATCTTAAGAAGAGGAAAGAGATAATGAGATCCCTAAGGAATTCACATTGATGGCCATAGAAAACTTACAATTTGAGGCTATTTCTGATAATGATGAAGGATAATTTGATATTGAAGGAGAAATGGTAAGTACACTTGAGGAGATAGAGATGTTGAGAAAGAAAAACAAAACCTAGAAAAAAATCCTTGATAAAAGAAAAGGTTGAGGTAGTAGATCCATAACTTCTGCAGTTAGAAGAAGGTAAGAAAACAAAAGACTCCTTGAACCAACAATTGAATGAAAAGGCTCAAATATGTCAGAAGTTGGAAGGATAAATTATGCTATTGAAGAAGGAGCTTAAAAAGGCTAAAACAAAAATAAGTTTCAATTAGAAATTCAACAAAAGGACAAAAATTTTAAATGAAATTTTGGAGGCTCAACGTGTCTCCAAAGAACAAATTGTTCTTGGTTTTGATGATGAATCTAGTGCAATAACTGAATTAAAGGTTAAAAAGGAAACTACTTTTGTTCCAGAAAGGACTACACAATAGCAAGTGACACTTACTCAACAAGAGAGAAATCAATAGCAGTAAAGGGAGTATGTTTTCCATGCAAATCGAACTACCCAAAATTTTTATCAACACAGAAGGAAGCCATCCAGGTACATTCATATCTTCCTAGGGTATTGTTTCACATGCACCAATTATGGCCACAAAGCTACCAAGTTCATTGTTAATGTATCATATAGAAAACTCAGATCCAAGAGAATATTTCAGCAAAGAAGAAGCAGACCCGGGTATAATAATTCTTCTTCTCGCCTAAATTATCAAGTGCAATGTTTTAAAGGAAAATATTTTGTGCATAAAACAATTAATTGCACTCTTAAAGAAAAGAAGAAAGACACAATAATTGAGAAAGTTGGACAGGAGCCTAAATTCTAGAAAGAAAAAGAAAAAACAAAGCAATGTTATATTTCTTTGTATGCTCACAATGGTGGGAACAATTGATATCTAGACAGTGGCTATTCCAGGCACATGATAAGAGATATAAGCAAGTTCCTAACATGGAAACCTATCGACAAAGGTGATGGGACCTTTGGGAACAATGATCCAGGAGACATAATTTCAAAAAGGAATGGTTAGTCTATCAAATGGCCGAGCTAAAGCCAACAATGTTTTATATGTTGATGGGATGAAACATAATCTGTTGACTTTGTCTCAGATGTGAGATGAAGGGTATGATGTGTTTTTTAAAGCTAAAAAATTTCAAATCAAGTCCACACACACAGGTGAGATAGTTGTTGAGGCTGTAAGAAAAAACAACAATGTCTATGTGCTGAAGGAGAAGACAAAAGAGTGTTGTTTAACCAAGATAGATGAGAGTTTGTTATGGAACAAAAGGCTTGGACACTTGAATTTTGATCATGTTTGCAAGAAAAGCAAGAAAAACATTGTTAATGATTTTCCCATGCTTTCAATACAAGAGAACATGATTTATAAATCTTGCCAACTAGGAAATAAAGCTCAAATTCCTTTGAAGGAAAAAGAAAACTCTTCTGCAAAGCCTCTACAACTGGTATACATGGATTTGTGTGAACCATCTAGAATGATTTCAACCAAAGGTAAGCTATATTTTATGCTAATCATTGATGATTTTAGTTGGGTGATGTGGGTTGCTTTTCTCAGAGAAAAATATGAATCTTTTGAGAAATTCAAAGACTTCAAAACCATGGTTGAGGCTAAAGCTAACAACAAAATCAAAAGCATAAGGTCATACACTAGAGGTGAGTTCACTTCAAGGGAATATGATGAATTATGTAAATCTAATGGAATCAGGAGAAAATTTACCATAGCATAGACTCCCGAACAAAATGGTGTTATGGAGAGAGAAAACAGATCAGTGAAATAGTTAGGAAGAGATATGATGATAAAGAGGAATGTTCAAAAAAGGTTTTTGGAAGAGACTATTCGAACAACAATTTTCATCCTCAGCAAGTATCATTTTCAACCCAACAATGACAAAGTTCTGTATGAGTCGTGGGTTGGGGCCACTAACATCCAAATAGTTGATAATTTTTGGTAGAGATGTTACATTAATAAAAATGATGAAAAACATGGAAAATTCGATGCCCGAGTAGATGAAGGCATTTTCTGGGTTATTCATAGAACAAAAAATATTATAAATGCTACAGTAAATTCACAAAGAGAATCATTGGTTGTGTCGATTTAAAGGTGGATGAGCATGATGTCCAATAAGTGAAAGAACACAAAAAAGTCATCATCGATGAACCAGTAAACATTGGTGATGAGAAAGTTGACACAAATGCAGAAGAAAGTGAGGAATATAACTCTAATCCTCAAGTGAGAGATCCCCGAAGGTATGTACAAAAACATCAAGAAAATAAACAAATAAGTGGTGAATTAAATTCACAAATTTTGAAAGCTAGTAGTTGCACAGAGAGAGGCAGCATGGTACATTCTACTGTAAGGGGGCTAGGGTACTCCATCCATACTTAGGATAAATTTAAAAATATATTGAATGTAGAAAATAAATTGGGTTCTTGGAAATAGAATCACGAAAGTCATGTAAGCCCAATGGGTGGGATGGGGAGATCCAGCAAAATTATATCTAGAGGGATGTGTTGGGTCCATTGAATATAGATCCAAGCACAAACTCATCAAGTCCTCATGGATGTGGGGGCGATCCTTCAACATATGATCCATCAAATTCCATCCATTCTTAGTGTAAATATATATTGAACCTAAATTATACATTAGTGAATTAGATATTTCTACCATGCACAAACCCATGTAACATGAGTGAGTAGATGTGATTCATCAAACAAAATTATCCAAAAAATATATTAGGTGCCAAAATCCATCTAGTCATAGTTGGATTGGGAGTTATTATTTATATATATTTACATAATGCATCAAATGTATTGAATATAGATCCAACAAATTCTTATGTTGTTTAACCTTTTTTTTCAATCTAAGTTGAGACTATGCCAAGGGTATCCCTAATATTGGATGGAATAATGACTTGTACAAATACAATATATTGTCACGATGATTTTGTGAGAATTATTCAAGCCTAAACACCCCTTGGGACAGCTTTTATCCCCAGAATTAGCTATCACCCTCAATCCCTCCCCATGAAATTTGAACCTGAGAACTGATGGGACTAAACCTCACACAAACCCACTGGTCTACACCTTAGAACTATCTAGTCCAACATATATATCTACAGGATGTATTGAAGGCATTGAATATAGATCTATCAAAGAGCCATATAGTCCTGTAAGGTGGGATTGCTACTTCAATCGATATATATTATCGACAATGTATTGGGTGCATTGAATGTAAATCTAGAAAATACCTATCTAGTCTCAGTAAGGAAGGAGATGAACCATGCATATACGTCGAAAGTATTTAATACCAATATGAAACAAAATCTGAACATAGGGATATACCAATGGTGTCAGATAATATTAGGTGCATTGAATATAAATCACAGCACAAACCTATCTACACACATTGGAAAGTGAAGGAGAGGGAGATTGTTAATATGAAACAAAATCCCAAAATACAAATATGCTACTGCATTGAATATAGATTAAAAAAGACATCATCTATGTATTCCCTATGGGAGTGGGTGTCACACATTGGATGTATTGATAGATCCCAAAGCCCATCCCAATACATGTGCATCTAAATAGGCATCTGATGTGTACATTGGAAATTGTGAACTTCCAGGATGTACATATTGCAACTTCAAAGTTAACGCAAATGGCTAGTTGAATCCTAATAGGTCAAATATTGGAGCTAAAGCCAAACTCAACATAGGATATTCCATTGATGTAATTATTGTGTGCTTTAAATTTATATATTAGCACAGACACATCTATCTATTCCATATGGGGTTGGAGGAAATATATCAACATATATATCTAATCGACACATTTGGTGCATTGAGTATAAATCCCATCCCAACACAGAAACATCTAAATGGATATCTAATGTGCACCTAAAATTATGAAGTTCCATTATATATATTTCAACTTCACATGTTGGTACCTGAAATTATTAAGTTTCATTGTATATATTTCAACTTCACATGTTTGTGCAAATGGCTAGCTGATAACTGAAATATTGGAGCTCAAAGAGATGCATTTCAGGACTTAGTTTAGAGGGGTGTGTGCATCTAGCAAATAACTATTTGTGGGAACTAACCCTTTTAAATTTGTCGAGTTTACCTGTAGTTTTTGTACCACTGCTACCTTCCAAACTTACAGTCCATCCTCCAGAGTAGTACCCCAGAATGTCTGCATGATTTCCTTCTACAGGTATCTTTGGAGCATTCTTGTTAGGAGTCAATAATGGTTTTCTAGACATTTTCCCATTCTTCCAGAGAACGAGAGACTTGTGTACAACTTCTCTAGCGAGCTCTCTATGTGCCTGAATTTTAAATAAATACAATGAAATTATGAATCAAATTGATCATGAAAGAATCAAAACTTACTGTACTTTTTACAAGAAGTCATGCGATTATAACATTAGTGAGTAGAAAAACAGAAAATATGGAAAGAAGAAAAATTCTATGCTTACAAGATTTCCAACCTTGCCCAACAAGGAGTGGTCCTTTTTGGGGTGCTCAAACAAACCAGTAACAAATTTGACTTTTTGAATCCTCCTAACTTCATTGTCTATTCGACTCATGGAGATCATACTCAAATTTACTAGAGCTATGAGATCATGAACATAAGTTTGGAAATTAAAAGGGACCATCACCTGTAATGTTAAAATAGCATATTTCTCTAGCAATACTAAATAACATAAAATATTAGAGCCTAATGAGTTGAAAAAGACAAATATGGAAAAACAGAGTAAAAAAGGGATCATTTCAAGACCTATTAAAGAAAAGAATATAAAACAAAATTATCTACCATGTCAATTCTTGCATTGACTAAAGTAGAAATGTTGTAGTTGTATCTTTCCTTTGGTGGTGAGGTATTCTTGTCTATTGCCTCCCAATCTGAAAGGATGAATTTATGTACCAAATATTAATAAAATGATCAATGCCATTACATGCTTCACAACTTGCCTAAGTGTAGTCTGACAAGGCAGACTAGAGTGATTGTCATGTCTTATTCATAAGAAATAAATTGTCATCTCTAATTGTGAATCACATTTCACCTCACGAAAGATATTGGGAAAAAGATCAGGTCGTTCCTTCCATTCACATTTATACAATCTCCCTAATAGTAACCAGACACATAACCTTCCTTCCTTTCACGTTTATAAAATCTTCCTAATAGTAACTAGACACATAACCTGAGTAAGCTAATGTTGTAGTAAAAGGACCCTCTTTCCAATTACAAATCCAATGATAATCCAATACAAATTTTTAGAAATTGTTACAATTCTATCATCATCTAAGTTCAATACATGGTAGAATGATGCATGCAGGGGTAAAATCAATCTAAGCCTAAAAAAATTGATCTCTGGCTTCCTGTGTCACTAGACACGAGCAGTTAACACAATATTAAATGACAACATAACCTAGCTTACTAGGTTGGGGGCCACTACGCATGACAAACCACATACCAATGCAGGAATGATTCCACCACAATTTAATTTATGTTTCTGGCTCTTTAGACTCTTCTAATTGTGTGGGAAGGATAGCATGTTTTATATGTGTTTAATGACAATTAAGTGTACTGGCTAAATATATAGCATCTCCTCATGGATTCATGTCCATCATGAGGTCCATTAGAATGTGAATCATGAGGAGATGCTATATATTTAATGGAGAAAGAATGAAACATTATGTGAATAGGATTATCTATCAAAAGAAGGCCCCATAAATAGAGGTAGTTGTATCTAAGCTTTAGTATATATGCTATATGAGTGAGAAAAAAATATTGGGATATCATGAAATCTCACAAACAACCCGATCCAGTGAGCCATAGTCAATACCATCAATTGCTTCATTCCAATTGCATGATCATGGATCCACTTCTAATGCACAAGAGCCACTAACATATTTATCTACAAAAGCCTCAAAATGTCCATCACTGATGCAAATTATGTAAAGAATAAAAATGGACAAGGAATGACATCTACTTAACTATTGAATTGAGAGAAAAGAAAGAAATCGATAAAAATATGCAACTATAATTTATGAAACACATAAGAGAAACAATGTCTTCAAGATAGAAATGCCAGAAATTCCAATGTTGTGAAACAATGAAATATTTAACTAAATAAGAAAAACAAACATCCATTTCTAAATTTCAATCATGTTTCTTTCAAATTCATTAGATTATATACATTTGAAATCATTAACCTTGGAAAAATTGGAGAAGAGGTAGGCCTCATGATAAGTAAGGGTTTTCATGAAATCCTAAACATGACATCAATTTCTTATCCTTATCTCAAAATTGAATGTATTTACATGGCTACTTGGAAGTGTATCAACAATTTGCAAATGAAAAAACAACAGGTCAAATAATGGTTTCCAACTGATACATGATTCACCAGAATAAATTACAGTAATATTCCTCTGTGGTGATCAATTGAGAGTTTGGAAAATTCACTCAGATATTAATGCACTGTGATTGACTCCATCATATGGATGGTTTGGAATTAAGGTTCTCTCTACTAAAAGATATCTGGGAAGTGGTGTGAATTTCAAGAATATGAAGTTAGGATTACTCATCTAGGAGAAATGTTTTCCTAAAGAATTGATAAAGGATTTCTTTTTCCATAATCAAGATATGTCTCACAAGGGTTTGGTACTGCATATGTGTCAAACGTTAGTCAAAATTATGAACAAAGATGTGCAATACCTCAAGGAAGCAGGCAGTTGAAAGGTTGAGAAATCCGGGAATCTTTGAAGAGTTAACTTCTTGAACCTGTAGATTTAAAGCAACAATTCTAGATAGGATCTTAGTGCAATTGTCATTAGCATAGTATCGAATGAAGAGAAGGCAGGGCAGGCTGTTGATGTTGTGAAGGAATATCTACCATAGTTTATGGCCAGGTTTGATGATGAAAGGACATAAGTAGATGGCCAACCAATTAATTAAAGCTCTGACTCTACAGAGGTGGTGATAATGTTGGCATAAACCTTAGGTATCATGGATTTTGGCTACCCACAAAATATTTCTGTTGAGATTTTGAATCTTTTCATTACACAAAATGGGGTTCGGCCTCGTTTCTCATCTAATAAATCAAACAAACCCACAGCTACTGCCACATTACAAGTTACAAGCATTGTTGGTTGGTGGGTCCGTCTTGCAAAAAAGAAGAAGAAGTTGTCCAAGTTGTTTCCAAACCTATCAATGAATGGTCTAGGATTAATGATTGAGGACAAGATTTTTAAATGGTAGGGAACAAATGGGTTAAAGTTGAGCAGGGTGAAGAAGTAGGAGCATCGAAAAAAGCTTTAGCACAGGCTATTGCAGTAATTGCAAGAATGTCTTTGCGAGTGCCCTAAGACTTCCATGGTTGGAGGTTATCAACATGCCATTCAGCCATATCAACATGATAAGTTAGCCATCCAGCGAAAGCACAACAATGGGGTGTTTCTATCAGCTGAAACTTACCCATCCAGACATTGCAATCAAGTTAAAAATATTATGGTCACCCAAGTACCCCTGTTGCATAACCTGTGTAATTGAGAAAATGTAAATAATTATGATTTGATTGAATTTTAGATTATTGGTTCTTTGAATGGAGAGAAGGCAGGGCAGGCTATCGATGTTGTGAAGGAATATGACACCATTGTTCTTCCTATGGTTTTTATGTCAAGGTTTGACAATGAAAGGAGATATGTAGATGGCCAGATAATTAAATAGAACTCTAACTCTTCAAAGTTCGTGATAATGCTGGTAGAAACCCTAGAGATCATGGATTTTGGATACCCACAAAATATTTTTGTTGAGATTTTAAAGCTTTGAATTACAGAAAATGGGGTTCAATATTCTTTCTCATCCAAGAAACAAGACAAGCCCACAACCAATGCCACATTACAAGTTACAGGCACTCTTGGTTGGTTGGCCCATCCTGTAAAAGATGAAGAAGAAGTTGTTCAAGCTGTTTCCAAACATGTCCATGAATGGCCTAGGATTAACAAGTGAGGACATGTTTTTTTAATGTCAAGGAACAAATGGGTTGAAGATGAGCAAGATGAAGAAGTCAAAGCATCGAAAAAATCCTCAGCACAACCTATTGCAGTAACTGCAAGAATGTGTTTGAGAGTACCCTGAGACTTCCATGGTGGGAGGTTATCATTGGCCCATTCAGCAATATCAACATGATAAGTCAACCATACAGTTAAGGCATAATAGTGGGGTGTTTCTATAAGCTAAAAACTACCAAACCAACCATTAAAATCAAGTTAAAAATATTTTGGTCACCCAAATAACCCTTTTTCATAGAGAAAATTAAAATAATTATGATTCGATTGAATTTGAGATTCTTGGTTGTCATTGAGAAGATTCCTGACCTAGGTCACAGGTTCTATCTCACTTGTCATGAAAGACGAGTTTTGTAGACTTAAGTTTGAAGGCCTATAGTGGCTTAGAAGGAGTCTTTTAACCCACCGAAGAAGTCAACTGGAAATTAAAAGCAAACCACATGTTCGAGTGGTATGTTAAGCCTAGTATTAAGGTTTTTGCGGTGACTATTGTAAGCCCTAACCAGAGGGCCAAATTTGCAAAGTATTTGAACAGATCAACAGCCTTAAGACAAGTACCAAATCTATTGTTGAAGCATTGAATTAAATATTTGTTGATCAGAGGGCATCCACAATTATTTGGACAAAAATAAGGTTGAGTTAGAAGGACTGTAATGGTAACTATAGTGTACCCTAACCAAAAGACAAAGGAGTAGCAGCTTGGCATCTTAGTCTTGGGACCATTTAAAGCAAGCCTACAATTGAAGTGAACATTAAATGCATCATCAAATTCAAGTAAGTTTTGTATTGCTCTCTACGTATTAAGCATCTATTACTATGTCTTCACTATGCAAAGAAAGGAGTAAGCTTGATGGGACATCCAACTTCCAAGCATCAAAGAACATGATATCTCTTATCCTCATAGAAAATGATTGCATGGACCATGTCCTAGGCAAAGTTGTAGAACCAAATAAGAGCAATACCAAATATTGGAACAAAAACTTTAGCAATCAGTTCATGCCTACGTTCTTACTTCATAAATGTACATATAATAAATTTAGTAAAACCAAGAACAAGTGACCTGATAGTTTCCAGGGGATGATCATTATTCTTCCTTGAATTATTGAAGGACATCCTACTACAGTTTCATTGTTAAACATTGAAAAACAAATAAATAGAAGAGTGGAGATTTGAGTGTCAATGTTGAATCCAAAATTGACCTTGACTATAACATCGAATACAATCTGCAATGGAAACAATTCCAAAAGTATGGTTAGTTTGTACCTTTCAATGAAAACGGGGAAAGATAAGATGCGTCTTCAAAGACTAGATTGTATGACACTAAAGATTTTTTTTTATAAAAAATACAATGTCTTTGATTATCACTATTCTATGAGATATATGCTTCTTTCTCTTGGAAATTGGTAACAAATATATTTCTTATTTCGTCAACAAACATGGCCATGTTTCACACTCTAGAAGTTCATTTCAATAGTTTCACGAGTTTCTTGCCATAAAAGCTAGTTATTCAAGGAGCTATTTTGCAACAAAAAACCATAAGTAATGTATCCCACTTCAAAACTCACTTGTATATCCTATGTTAAATGGCTGAAATTTTGGAGTTGACTATTTTTTAAATGAAAACATCATACCAAATGCAGTAACACTAGCATACCCACCATAGATAAAAACTATTCCAAATTTAGAAAAGCCATATTACACGCACATTGTGCAACTGTACACAAGCAATGAATAGTATTTATAATAATTCTTATTATGTCAAATGTAATAATGACAATAGATAGTGAAGATAAGTCATGTAGGATTGTTATGAATGAAAGATAAATGATGGGTTACCAAAATTTGAAACTACCATTTGTAAAATCAATTCTAATTATTTATTACGGAATGATGCACAATAGATTCGCTAATAATATCTTGGTTATGTATGTTAAGGAAAAATAGGATAATGACAATAGACTCTGCCAGCTACTGCAATGGTTGAACCTATTGAGGAATTTAGGGATAGATATATAATTACTTCACTAAATATTTGTGTGAAATGCACTGATGCCTTTTGCTACCCCTTACAATAGATTTAATTTTTCAGAAAAGCACAGGATTGTCTTTTGCTTATGGGCATGATTTTAGAAAATGAAGCTGAGCACTATGGAGTTTCACATCAAGACTGGGATCAAGCAGTGATATATGGATGGTATTTTAATATTTTGAGTTGAGTGAAGTCAATGTTAGTGCAATTCGTATGAATTAATTAGTGAAGGTAAGGAATGGGAGTTGAAGATTAACTGCTAGAATTATTTTTCAAGTTGAATCTCATAAGCCCATAGTAGTAGCACTAGCTACCAGGGAGTTCAAAGATGCAACAATAGCTTCAAGGGAGTTCAAATATGAGATCATCGTAGTTGAAGCAAAGGTACAAAATACCCATGTTTTGTAATTTCCAAAGTTGGAGTCGCTAGAGAATTTCCACAATGGTACTTAATGTGTTTCTTGTTTTTGAGCTAAAGATTTTTGATCCTAAAACTAGAGATGAGAAGCCCATGATGATATATGTTGATCATGTCTTTCATCCTAATGCTTCTATTTATGATTTAGGGAAACTCATACTTGCATTTAAGAATGGGGGAAGCACCGCTTTTGTTATATGGTTTGTTTCCCAACTGCATGCTATGTTTTCTATGTTGTTGATTTTATCAAAAAAGTTACAGCATGCTAGATTTTATGCCCTAACAAAGCATTGGAGGTTGAGTATTGAGTTTGTGTCAGTTATGTCTATACTATGTTTCAATATCAAAAAGGAAATTTAAGCCAAGTAAGTGATAACGGCTTTAAAGACAGCTAATTACTCAAAAAATACAAACTAGGGGAAATCTATTTCACTACATTCGTCAATGGGTCTTTCTATAGCTCTGGGAGCTACAAAATTTGAGGGATTTTTACTTTCTATCATCATGGCTCTTTTGGATGAACATGATACACATTATTCTAAAGGATAGAACTAGTAAAGTAATTAGTAACATTTTTGTTTATTTTTGGTCAAACTAGGTCAATCACAGTGAATGTCTATCGACACTTTGTTTCCATGTCCGCAAACAGATTAGGGAAGAAATTTTTAGAAGCTGTTGGGAGTTCTGTTTTTTTCTTTTGGAAAAATAGATCTACAATGAATATAACATCTGGATCTAGAAGAACAATACTTCACAATAGCACATTATGATGTACAATGAATGTTAGGAGACACATATCTATGGAAATTTAACTACCCTTTTCATATCAATAAAAGATAGTCGATTTCTTCATGTTGAAAAAAAAACATAAATTCAAAATAACAACACATATGCTCTACTAAAACAATAATGAACCTAAAGCATCTATATCTTCTATTCATAACCTCGATTGAATTATTAGATGTATAGTCTACATGTCATCCATATCACAATGGGGACTCTATCAATGACCATCTACTACTTTCTAGTTAAACAAATGTATAGTTAACCTTGAGTAAGTTTTTGTTTAGAATCTATATCTTCAACCTCTTTATGCTTTTTGTTCATGTTAGGGATTTTCTTCATGGTGAACATATTTTATATGTATTTTATGTATTTTTATGTTCATGATTTTCTGTTATGTTGAAGAATTGTCAATTACCATATGGTTCAAGAAATAAATTTATAACAATAATTCATGCTCCCCTTTTTTCTTGTAATCTGTTTAACTTAGTGGTCTTTCTATGGACATAGATTTATTAATGTACCTTGGTGGTATGTGGTAATCAGAATAATGATATCTACATTTATAGCACAACGAACTAAGAGCAAGTTTTTTGTTTCTCGTCTTGCCAGAGTGACATAGACCTTGTTCAAGTAATACATTGGTTCTATTCCCACAGTTTTAGTTGTTCAATAGGTAGGAAAAATTGTTTTACCTTGATATCATGAGTTTTGTTTAAGGGTTTGGCCACTCACACTGGATGATAACTTAGAATTTATTCTTTCATATAGGTACAGTTCAGTGGAGTATGTGTTAGTACAGTATGGAGGTTTGATTAGATAAAATGACACAGAATTCTCTGTAGTAGATGGGGGAGTTTCAGAGTTGTTTATCAAACTAGGGTTGAAACAAATTGTTGAGATCATTGCTACAGAGGTGTGTTTTTGGTTTAAGTTTCTCTAGTTTTAACCAGTAACATAATTCAATTATCACAAAACAAGGATCAAGGTAACTAGATCATTGAATATAACTTGGTTTATAGGACATCCTACAGCAAAGACCATGAAACAAAAAATGCATGCACATTTGCTTTAAAAACATATCCATTCAAATATTCATAATTGTTTTGGAAACCAAAGTGTTTGAATTTTAAAATTTAGGTTCTTTCAAAAACACAAGCTTGAGTTTGCACTTTTGATAACACCATGCAACACAGGATTTAAAAAAATATGCATCGGAATACTTGGGAATATTCAATTCTCACAAAACAATGATTAAGGTAATTGGATGATTGAATATAACTTAGTTTATACAATTTCTTGTGGCAAAGACCAAGTAAAAAAACGCATGCATATTCGCTTTAAAAACATTCGTATTCAAATATTCAGAACTTTTTTGGAAATCAAAGTATTGTAATTTTAAAATTTATGTCCTTTTGGCAATTCAAGCTTGAGTTTGTACTTTTGATAATGCCATGCATCAAAAGCTTTAAAGAATGATGCATCGAAATACTTGGGAAATTTTCAAAAGTCAGTGTTGGATATTTTAGAAGTTAGGTTCTTTCTCTAACACGAAATGATCTTATACTTTGATAATTGAGGATGCGAATAACATACTCATGAACCCCCACCATCGCCCTTGATAACACTCCAATATATTTGATCCAATATCCTTGGCATTTTCCCTTGGAGAAACATGCTTTCTTGGTAATTAACCCTTTTCCTTCCCTCTCTCAGGAGCCAAAGCATACCTAGTTCCAACTCGAGATCGAGTTCCCGAGCCCTTAGTCTCAGATCTAAGTGTAGCAAAGGCAGCACCAGATTGAATCGATAGGATTAGAAATTGGATTGGTAATTGGGGTTGGTTTAAGACCTCTGCCTTAGACCTACTAGAAGCCTCACTCTCACTACCTGGGGGCCAATGGGAAATCCACTCATCAAGGTACTAAACAAGTTCCACACGCACATCTACTATGTATCCAAGTGAGCTTCCTGACAAGCTCAACCTAGTTTGGTTCATGAGGTGTCAGCTCTTGAATGCTAATTTCCACCTGATAATTAACAATGAAAGAGGGGCAGAATTCTCTGTGAAGTAATAGCCCACTACTTCGGACATTTTTTCATGGGATACTCACCTTATTATTACTTAAATACACAACAACAAAATAGATATCCTGACCTTAGTGAGTGGGATCTTGACCTAGCAAAAGAGACCTTTACATTCCTCGCTCTATGTTTGTCCAGGGCCATGTCCAGCAAAATTATCCCCACCCCACCAAGCAAGAACATAAATCCTTATGAGAGCCCTTCGATAATATATTTCCCATTTACTCTTGCAGAGAGAAAGACCACCATTTTTGCGTTCCCTATAATAGGATCATGTGCTCTCCTGATGGCCAGTGGCTTGATGATTATATCGTAGATGATGTCGAAGACCACCAAGAAATAGGTGGCCAAGACAAGGGGTAGACAATCGTGAATGAGGATCGGGAAAAGGAGGGCACCTTCAAGGGTATGTGGGGTACTTTGAGAGAATTGTAAGGACACTTCAAGATGAGAATCAAGAGATCCATTGAGGATGAAAATGCTAAGTCTTCGCTTGATGATGTCAAGCTCTCAGAGGAACCTTTGTCCACATTTTTCCAGGGACAAGATTTTTCTTAGAGATGAAATTTAGAAGGATGGAATTTAGTATGACAGTTTAAGATTTTGTCTGAGGAAATTGTCTTTGCTCTCAAGCACCTATTTTTCGTGTACCACTAAGATATTAGTTGCTCTCCCTTTTAATTTGGGTTCGCTGAAACTATGTTACCCAAACAATAAATCCGCTACTAAAACACACAAACAGACAAGATGAACTTTAGAATGACAGAATTGACTATGACTATTAAGATTTTGTTTGAGGAAATGCTCTTCTCCCTTGGCCACTTGGGTTTTTCATGTGACTTTAATCTATTAGTTATTTGGCCTTTTAGGTTGGGTTAGCTAAAATGATGTTTCCTAAATAATGAATCAGTTATTTAAAAACACACACAACAAAATTCATTCAAAAATATACAACTGAATTTAACTATGTTTGGATTAAAAATTATTAAGGAAGATGCACTTCATTAACTTTTTATCTTATTTATATAAATGGGTTGAAATCATACTATGAAATAAATATTATCCCATACAAATTGAAAAAGTTGTTCATGTTAGTATGACATACTTTTCATTTACTTAGTATGGTTTAAGGTTAATTTTTTTATTTAATTCAAATTCTCTCAAAAATCCATTGAAATTTTGGTGAAGATCGTCTTGGAATTTTATCATAGCAAAACTATATCCAGTGCTATGATTTTCACTAAAATTTTGAAGAAATCAATTTACAGCATGACTTTCACCTAATCTTGGAAACCACGATCACTTGAATTCCACTAAAATATTTTACACACCAACCATTGGGTATTGTTCGTTTCAAATAAATGTTATTGTGTACCTAAATTAGCATCTAAGTGTTTGGCCTACATGATAGTGTGTTACACAAGAAAATAAAATCCTCATCATCTAAGAGGAGAAAGGCAAGATGACTGAAAGAATAACCAAGATCACAGGCCTATTTGTCAAGCTAACGCTCTCTAGGAACTAGCAACCTGCTTTATAAAGCTTCCTAGCCATGCATCAAGCGAGTTAGTACCTAGAGTAACTCTATTTGTTGCCTTGAGAAGAGAGTTAGTCAACCTAAGTGAGTTTCTATGAGTCAAAGGAACAAGTTCACTGAGAAATATCCCTATATTCACTCCTATGTCAGCTCATAAAAGCAAGGAAACACCCAGATTAACCCTGTTTGGAGGAATTATTATTCCTAATGGATTCTACAAACATGGAAAGAGCATAAAAGCATGGAAACGTATTTGATTTTTCCCAAAGGAACTCATGAAGGATTTGGCAAGGATTAGCCTCTCATGATATATATGTGAGGCTAGGGCCTTTGTGGAAAAGGCCGAAACATTTGATAGGATTTCCTATTTGACTATCAAAGCTAGTATTAGACATATGATCTTCAAGAGGTTAAGTGGAGGAGGGGGAGAGAGAGAGAGAGAGAGAGGATCTGGAGGAGTAAGGGAAGGTAGATACAACAGATGGTTGTAATCACTCTTTTCTATCATTAAAATAGATATGCAATTGTGTTTTCCACTCCATGGAATTGGTATTGTAATTTGTTTACATGCTTATGCAACATTATTATTATGAGTGTCTTAGATGTATGCAGTTAGATATCCCTATATATTAGTGCATTGATTGTTAAAGTTATATGTTGTGATATTACACCTTGTCTTGTCTACGTGAAGGTATTGATCTTGGAGCTAGCTGAAGGGTCTTTCACTCCACTACTTTGTGCTCTCCAACAACATCACACCAAGACCTAAGGTAATAGTCCTTCTTCCTACTTTGATTCTAATTTGACTAATATGGATATATGCATGTATATCTGGTCTAGCTGTAGCTAATTTTACTATCTGACAAAGATCCCAGGAAGATCCTTGAGGGTATCTCCATCACCAAAGACCTATGCATTAATCCCTATAGCAGAATTGGTGACTCCATTGGGGACTACACTTAGTTCCTCTCTTCTCCCAGAAAGTTCCTAGATCTCTTTTTCTTCTAGGCCTTCCTGTACTTCTTGATCCCATTTCGGACCACTCAGGACTAGAAAACACCCTTCTCTCATTGCTCAACCTTAGATTTGATCCCCACAACCTGATTTTTAAGCCCTTTTCCTCACTAATGTAGTCTTCTAGTGTAAACAATGTTTTATAAAACATTGTGGCCTTGCACATTATGTGTTAGTGTAGCCACTGACTCTTTGAACCCTCTGTTATAGCACATTTGCCAGCCATTTCTTGAAAAACAGACTATTTTGTGACCTCATGGGTAGGGAAATTTTCTTGTATACTAATCAAGGATCTATAGCTATGCATGTTTGATTGATATCTATCTCCTGAACAAATTTTTATTTTAGAGAAATAGCTTTACTACTTAAAGTTTTTTTTTTCTTTCCATAAAAAATAAAATACAAATTTGTTTATACTTTTCTGCTTAGTTGGTTAGATTTGCATTTATTAGGTTTCAAAGTTGTTAGTGAGCACTATAGTTATGTCGGTTGTGCTTGTGTTTTATTATACTCGATGCATGATACTACATACATATATATATATATATATATATATATATATATTATATATATATATATATATATCTGTGTGTGCATGTGTGTGTGTGTGTGTGTGTGTGTGTGTGTATTGATGTATAAATGACTCCTCCTTTCTAGAAGCAACTTATTCATCAAAAGTGAAATTTAAAGCATTGTTTTTTCATGATTTGAGTCAAAGTCCCACATAACTTCATACGTCAACACCCCCACTAAAGACTTTAACAAAGTACATTTAAAATTTACATAATAAAATCAATCAGAAACTCTTTTTTGAGTAAACACATATTAGTTTAGGCTAGGACCTTGGGTCAGGCAGTTATGAGTTAACTACCCAAGATCATACACTGAAACTAGTGTCATTAACGAGGGAAATCCTTCTGCACTCATATTGTTTGGTACTACTCTAGTAAAAGAGGAGCTAAATACGAGACAACATCGAAGTATAAACGAAGGTAGCCCACCTTCTCATACATCTCCTTTGGGTATTCTGTGTATCAAGGATCCTTTCAAAGATATCGAAGCTCAATCGAGGACTCAGGTATCCTACCCACACAGTGTAGTTTCCGCGACTATGTCCCCCCCGATAGTGTCTATGATTTGAGGTAACCATAGTGGCCATACGTTTTAGGGATGAACACAAGGTGACTGGGGTGGGTTGCCATGGTAATTAAGAAAGATGAACCTACTTTGTTTTCAGTTTTTGGGAAATTGCTCATCTTTACGAGAGTACTTGGACCCTTAATTTGAGGTTCAAGTGAAGCTCAAGAGTAATCGTAACTGCACATTTGGCCAATCCTCTCTTTTCTCCATTGTGATACTACTTTTCATCTCCAGCAAACGATGGTTATCAGATAGGGTCATACCCTCTACTTGTTGATCAATTTCTTTAGAGTATTTTTTATTTTTTAGGTGCCAATTTGTTATCATAGAGACTTTAATAAACATCACTGTAAAATATATTGATAAAATTTATCGGTCAACGTGGCTACATCCGACCCTCGTTGTCAATATAGACGACTGCTAGGTCTTCCCCCACTCTTTATGGAGGATCCGCTGAGCCCCAGTGAGATGGATTACCCATCTTCTGGTAATCAGTTTGTGAGATCTCACACTAAATCAGTCTGGACATCCCACGACTCAATTTTACCAAAATATTTCTTTACTAAAGGTTTCATTCCTCCATATAATCTTCTAATCACGAATCCATTGGAACTGCTCTTGATTGAAGTTTGACATGTACCTCTTATGTCTTATGTTGGACCTATGCGCACCATCCCATCGACGACTAATGGGTCATGGGCTTTTGTGGACATTTTTGGTCTACCTCCACCTCCCTAATTGACAGTCAGTACCACACCTTTGATGGAAAACCCTGTTATCGCAACTATCCTTGGTTTGAACCCTATAATGAGACCCAACACGAGTGGAACCCAGTACATACCGATTTCAACCCCTTTTGTGCCAGCTCCCTAACCTTTGACAAGCGCTACATATAGCGCTCCTTATAACCCCTCATATAGCATGGTTAGCACGAGTCCCTTCAGGAACCCTTTTGGTTGGAATACTTTAGTTAGTTCTAACCCCCAGGTTCAAATGCCTGAGGGCACTGTTCCCAATATTCTTATAATGGCTAGGAACATTAATTTTTCCCCTCCATTTATAGGACAACATGTATAGCCATTGATTGACATGAACCCTCCTTATGTCAATCAAGGGCCTACAACTAATTACATGGTGAGCGGGATCTCTCAACAAGGTCTCACTCAATCAATATGGGCACCCCCATCTCAACCTAAAATGAGTCAAGGGGGCACTCCTTACCCTGGGGACACTTATATCCCCCAGCATAACAACCCTTATGGACAACCACAATATATGACTATGGCCGAAGGAAATTATTATTACATGCATCCTGTGTATAATGTTTGGAACAATATGATGGGATGACTGCAAGGATCCTCAAGTCATTTGGGATCACCTTGGTCCAAATTGGGGGCATCAAATACCTTGCCTTTCTTGGCAATACTTGACATCCCCAATGTGTAAAAACTCACCAATGACCCCATTTATCATAATTTACTATGGCCTCCAATCTTGAACAAAATTCACACATACATCCAGAAGTTCAAAGGGAAACAAGCAGAGGATCCGGGTACACACATCACCACCTATCATTTATGGTGTGTTTCTAACTCCATGGTGGATGATGGTATCTGACTATGGATCTTTCTCGGCACCCTTATTGGAAATGTAGCCAAGTGATATATTGAGTTACCACGCACGTTAGTCAATACCTTTGGTGCTTTAGCGATGGAATTTTTAAATCACTTTCAGCTACCCATCTGCTATGAAACTCTGATGGAACTCCTTACTTCTTTACATCAGGACACCACCATCCACACCTTTGATCACATCCATGAATGGAGACGTAGGCATAGGCTAGTCAAAGCTCCCCTCCCAGACTATCTATTAGCATATTGGTTCTACAAATCTCTTCTCCCTCAATATGTCACCTTAGGTGGTGCGGTCAAGGAAGACCAATCCATTCGTCATGCCCAACACTTAGATTTGATATATTTGCAGTCTGGCACTTTATATGACGTCATTACCAATTCCCATAGAAACTCGCATGATCTTGCTACTCAACAACTTGGTGCCCATATAGATGGTATTATCGACACTACCTTCGGGGCCGCTGTAAGAAAACTTAGCTGTCACATTGCCTAGTTGTCAATTAACCCTGCTACCCAATCAACTACTCTTCCTACCTCCATGATAAAGTTTGTGCAGTCTACAAAAAAACCCAACAATAAGAACAATAAGAACAAGAAAAAGACCACTTCTTCTTAGGAGCAGTCAACCAAGAAATTCAACCCAAAACAGAGAGTTGTCGTGCCCCATGATAGTGGAAAGGACAAAGTTGTCAAGTTCCCTTGCAAAATCTATGTAGGTGACCATATGACACATTTTTGTCCACATCTACATGAATGCACATATTTCCTTTCTCAAAAGGATAGTGGCCATACGCTCACGGTCCTAAACAACCCTTTCCCTTCTCAGTAGCAACAACATCTTATTGCAAACCAACCCCAACCCCCATAAGGGGTAAACAGTGGTTCACATCATCCCTCAGCTGGTGAAGGACCATCTATCATTTACACCTTTGAAATGGTAGATCTTCAAACTAGATCCAAAACTTATGAAGCTCTAGTGGCTCATGTTGAGGAATCCTCCTCAAGTCCAAACCCACCGCCACCTACTGATCTTCATATCAAAATACTAGTTGTTGATCTTGTGATTCGCCCCCCAAAAGGGGCACTTCATTGCACAATACATAATACATATGCACATGCTACCATAACTACAATATTGTAGAACATTTGGCACAAGCACCATTAGCTATGTCGGTGCTCAAAGTATTCCAAACCTATCCAGCACAAAAGAAAACTCTTCTTTTGGTAATTGGTGGGGTCAACCCTTAGGATCCAATGCTTGTAATTTTTGACATGGAAACATGTAAACCTATTTTTTCACACCATCTTGCATTTCAGGTGCAAATATTTTTTAAAGCGAGAGGGGTACATAGAACTATCATTAGCGAAGGTGCTTCAACCTGCGTCATGTCAGCTTCGTGTTGGCTCGCCTTGGGTTGTTCAACCCTATCACCACATTTAAATTCCCTTAAATCTTTTGATGGCCACACTTTCATCCCAAAAGGCTACCTTGCCAACTACCCCATCACTTTGAGTGGGAAAACGGTAATAGTGTATATCGAAGTCACGGACCGAAAACTTGACTAAAATTTGTTGTTGGGTTGCATTTGGACTTATGCCATGACTTCCATTGTGTCTACTCTCTTTCGTATCATCATATTTCCATTGGATGGAAGGATAGTCATAGTGGACTAGTTGTCCTTTTGCACCCCAGATTAATCCCTGCTACCTAGTGGCTTTGTATCTTTTGTGGGTGGCATTCCTGACTTTTACATTAGTATCGGTACCAATCTATTGAAGGGATCTTCCCTGATGGGTTATTTTCCTCTCTCGCTGCCCATGGTTCCATAGATAGTCTCTATGGGTTCATCCATTCCTCATGAACTAATCGATCCTTGTATCCTCTCTGCCCTTTCAAACATTGACTCTTTTGAAGAAAAAATTCCACCGTCACCAGCTAAATTGGCCTACCAAGCCATTCAATATACCTCCAAATCTTCGGTCACTTTGGTCAGGACCAAGAGTACCTCCTCCTCTCCTATAAATGATCCTTCTAATGATCTCCTCAATCAAGTCCTACCTTTGGATGAAGCTATTTGAGAGATCATGTGTTTAGAAGAATGACCTCTGGAGGATTCTCAACATCTCATTTCGATATCTGATTCAGACATGATGTGCATACAAATCCTATCTTTTGACACACCTGAAATCATTCCCTCGATTTATACGACCATCCAAACTTTGGATTCAAAAGGGAACATGGGAAATCTTCCAAAAACATTTATAATCAATATTTCAGTTAAGACAGGCATCGTGGAAAATATTCAGATTGGATCCGACTACAATCCTAAGGAAATTGCAAGCTTCACCTACCCTTTTATGTATTTCCGTTATGTTTTCCCTTGGTGTTATTAGGAAATGCATGGCATAGATCCTTTTATTGTCAAGCATGAGATCAAATAGGATCGATCATTATTTTATGGTATTTTCTTGCTTGCTAATCCAAGAAAAGAGATCAAGTCTCTTTCTTTAGGCTCGTTAAATTACCACGAAGAAAACCAAGCGTTCTTTTTATGGCATTTTTCTTGCTCGTTTATTTGAAAAACCTCGAGTCCCCTTCTTTGGGATCGCTAAAATACTACAAAGAATATATGAGATATTTTTTGGGACCTTCTTCTCGCTTCTGAAATAAGAAATCCCTGAGATACTACTTCAAACTCGTTAAAATTTTATGAAGAAGATCTGACCAACTCCTTTTGTCTCTTTTTCTATGTCATTAAACTAAAAAAGATAGTCTGAGCATTCTTTTTAGGGACTTTTTCTCACTCGTAAAATTGAAAAAACACTGAGTTACTTCTCTAGGATCCTTAAAAAATTATGAAAAAGCTTCGAGCATTCCTTTTAGGAACTTTTTCTCACTCGTAAAATTGGAAAAACCCCGATTTTTTTGTCATCGAGCTCATTAAACTCCTACGAAGATGGTATGAGCACTTTCTTTTTTGGGACTCTTTCTCGCTCTTAAATTGAAAAGTCCCTATGTTTTTCCCTCTTCGAGCTCATTAAATCTACGAAAAGGGAATGAACAGTTCTTCTACCTCTTTTTCCTCACTCATTAAACTGAAAAATATACCCCAAGTTTTTGTCATCAGGTCATTAAAATCCTACGACAACGATATGAGCGCTTTCTTTTTTGGTACTCTTTCTTGCTCTTAAATTGAAAAATCCCCAAGTTTTTCCCTTCTTTGGGCTAGTTAAATCTATGAGGAAGGAATTAGAAATTATTTTACCTCTTTTTCCTCACTCATTAAAATGAAAAAGATACCTCGATTTTTCTTCATTTGACTCATTAAAACTTGATGAAGATATATTGAGTTTGTTGTCGCGTGACTCATTAAAATTTCATGACAAATATCGAGCTTACTCCATCCCCTCGAACTCATAACAAAATGAGGAAAATTCTATTGAGCATAGGTTTATCTGTTTATCTAGACTCAATAGACTAACTTATGGAAAAGGAACCTTTTTGGGTATATTGTTAAACATTTTTCGTACTCGGTTAAAAACTATGACAAAGGGACCACCCTAGAGTCGCTCTTTATGATCTTTTCAAACTCTCAGAATATGAAAAGACCATTGAGTTTTCCTGTCTGGACTCATTAAACTACACAAATGAGGAATGAAGTTGCTCTTTATGATCCTTTTAGACTCTGAAATATGAAAATACCACCAAGTTTACCCGTATGGACTCATTAAAATAATCATATGGGGAAAGTGCAAAATACAATTTATGTCAGTATTTTTAAAATAATTTTTTGGTAGCAGTCGCTCCCTTGAACATGACACTCCCTCAGCAAAACCTTATTTGTGATGACCATTCTATGAACCTTACCATCCTATGAGTTTAGCCTATATACCCCAATGTTCTTGCATCTCTGTATCCTAACACTCTTTAGCGTTCACGAGTCTAGTGCTTCATGGTTAAAACATTTGTGTGATGGCTTCTATATTTCAAGAGAAAACATTTATCTTCTATTTCCTCCATCAAACCATTAAGAATATTCTTCCATCATGCCGTCTATCGATTTTACCCAATTCTCAAAATATTCTTCAATAAAATAGTCATTCTTGTCCCATTTCATGTTGATTGATGTAGGATACATTATTGCCTACCTTTCGACACATCTCTTTCTATCGAATTCAACACTTTATTTAGGAAGTAGACCCAGAAACACTTCAGTGCCTTGGAACTTGCAGGCATCAGTTGTAGGTTACCTTATGTTTGGTCAAGGGTTTTCATTATTGGATCATGGTTAAGTGATTCTACAAGTGTTCAATGAAAAAAACATTATTCACACTCACTAGATTGTACTGTGCATCTTGGAGACCATCACCATTATCGACGACTATCCTCATGTCTATTAACAGCCTCCATTATTGACAAAAAATCAAACAATTTCATACATGTTCGAACTCAACGCCTTTATTCACATGTATCAAACTATGTTGTTAAGGTGAAGTGGAAATCAAGACCTTGGGTAGAGGCTTACATCACTCAGCCTTGTTTCCTCTCCCAAGTTATCTATATTATTTTTTGGAGAGAACTCATTAGAATGATCTTATTATGACACAAGTTTTGCATTGTGTTTATCGACAGGCATGCTCGTCATATCTCTTTGTTCAGGAATCACTCTGACATAGTTACTGAGCATGGGAATTCCTGAATCAAGACATGATTTTATATTTCTTATATATGTTTTGTATCAAGGTTCTCATATTCCCAAAGCTCTGATCCTCTCTCTCTTTTTTTGAATAAAATGACAGTTATATAAAGTATTTTAGCTGTAGTCTCTACCCATGATCTCACACTCTAGGGGGCATTAGTTACACAAGAAAATTACCTCCTCATCAGCTAAAAGGAGAAAGGAAAGATGAATGGGATACTGACGAAGATCATAGGCCTATTTGTTAAGCTAATGCTCTCTTGGAACTAGAAACCTTCTTTATAAAGCTTCCTAGACATGCATCAGGTGCGTTAGTACCTAGGATAACTTTGTTTATTTCCTTGGGAAGAGCATTAGTCAACCTAAGTGAGTTTCTATGAGTCAAGGGAACAAGTTGACTGAGAAATATCCCTATATTCACTCCTATGCCAGCTTATAAAAATAGGGAAACATCCAGATTCAACCTATTTGGAGGAATTATTATTCCTAATGGAGTCTACAAATAGGGAAAGAGCATAAAAGCACACAAACATCTCTTCTTTTGCCCAAAGGAACTCATGAAGGATTTGGAAAGGCTTATTATCTCATGCTATATATGTGATGCTAGGTCCATTATGGAAAAGGTCGAAACATTTGAAAGGATTCTCAAGAGGTTAAGAAGGGGGAGAGAGAGGAGCTAAAGGAGTAAGGGAAGTGTTGGCTTTATGGGCCTTGACTCAGGTTCAGCATTAGTTAGCCAAACAAATCCCTACACTACTCGCCCTTTTGGCATAAACCCGCAGAGCATAGACTGAAGTCTCACTGGAAGCAGTATGGGGGGATGCTGGAACCATGTTTCCACACCTTGAGATGGTCGTGATGTCAGTTTTACCCCTTGCTCCTACCTTCGTGCAAGTCTCTAGGCCTTAGGGCTTATTGATCTACCCTCTATCCAACCCTTTAGTACCTCCACAAAGGTGTACGACTGACCTTCACATAGCCCTAACCAATGGTTCAGGTACTCTCACATTGCTATGATGATGTACTATATCGATTCCCAAGTTATCTCAAGTGTTTTACTTATTGTACCAATTAATTACAGTTACTGTCACGTAAACTGATAATCTTACTTGCATTCAATTAAGAGATATAATCACATGCATTCGTGCATCAACTAAACATTGTAAAATAAACCCATATCGCAATATAATCAAATGCATTAATAGAGAATAAATACACAGTAATTCCGAAATGCTTCTCTTTATTGATATCTTCCAGTTTGATATAGACTCTATCCACCCTGCGCACACAGCTGCAGGGGCCCACACACTTAGCTGGGGACTTCCACCCTAGGCCTCTGCCACTCAGCTGCAGAGCCTCTACCTACACTAAGAACCAAAAACACTTAGAATCAACTTCTCTACATCCTCTTCGATCTTCTCTATTCTTCCTACCTAGAGCTTACTTAGTTAGCTCCTTTTTATACAATCCCACGGTCCACAAATGATGGGTAGACCTTTACAGCCGACTTGGCACTTTTCAAAGTATGGGTAGACAACCTTTTATGACTCATGACACCTTCGCACTCCACGACCACAAAATGTGGAGACTTTACAACTTTATTACAAAATTATCCCAAAACATGGGCGTTTAGCCGCAAAACTACTCTTGGGGAAACCCGTTCGAAATAGGCCCCTAACAAAAACATGGTGACTTGCCCTTGAGTCAATCTACAGGTATGAAGATCTTAGTGCAAAGACCTCCCAGCTTGACTTGTATGACTGCCATCTTGGCGGTGCACAGGTGGGCGCCTGCTTCACTTTTTCGACCAATTGCTTTATCGCTGGTCTTGAACTATCAGCTTGAAGCTTTTATTGAGTCAGTTGTATACTAGTGAGCCTGCCTTCAATGGAGGTCATGATCAAATAGGCCTCGTCCAACAAAGGCTTCAAGTGTACCTTCAACACTACCTCTTTCTGCTGAGATGCATCTACATGTTCCTTCAGTGTTTTGGCCTTTTGCAGCTTCGCAAGTCTCTATGTGAGGGCTATTGGTTTGTGTTATATTCTTTCCACGACTAACCAGGGGGTTAGAGGGGGGGCAGATCCCCCCCTTCGTTGTGCTGATTGCGCAGCGGGGGGGTGAAAGGGGGTTGGAAGCCCCCCCTGTCTAGGGGGTTTGAGGGGGGCGGGTAGCCCCCCTCTACGGGGTTTGGAGCAGCGCCCCGAAAAAAAAAATAAAAAAAATTGGACCCTATATTAGGTTGGGCGAACCTACCTATGGTTTTTCGGCCGATGGTATTGGATGCTTCGACATGTATAAATATGTATTGTGAAATTGAAAGGAATATAATGAAAAAATCAAGCTGGTAGTCTCAGTTTTGAGATACAGTGGGAAATCTCTGTGTATATGTGTTTTATGTGTTATGCTCTCACATTTTTATTTTTTCCTGTGATTAAGAATTCGTATGCAGGTAATTTCTGTTCGGGGTTAAAACCTACATTCGGTATCAAAGTTGTTTTGGCTTCAAGGGGATGCCTTTGTTGCTGAGGGGTTTCGCTCGGGCCTGTGGTAGACCTGGTTCAGTGGGAGATCTGCGAGATCGATTCTGGTGGTGAAAGAAGATGGTGAGCAGTGGAAAGATAGAGATTGAGAAGTTCAATGGTCAGAGTTTTGAGTTGTGGAAACTCAAGATGGAGGATCTATTGGTGGATAAAGATTAGTTGATCGCGGTATATCCGGGTACTAACCAATGGGAGTGACCGATGAAGAATGGAAGAAGTTGGATCGGAAGGAAAAGAGCACAATACGATTGTGTGTCTCAGATTCAGTATTGTTGAATGTATCAGGGGAAGCTACGGCGAAGGCTTTATGGGACAAGTTAGGGACTTTGTACTAATCTAAATCTCTGGTGAATAAACTTTCCTGCTGAAAAAGTTGTATAACCTGAGGATGAAAAAAGATGGAGACTCGGTGACAGAGAATCTGAATGCGTTAAATATTGTGGTAAGTCAGTTATTATCTGTTGATATTAAAATTTCAGATGAAGATAAGTGCATCAGTTTGTTGTGTTCTCTACCAGACTCGTGGGATAGTCTGGTTATTGCAATAGGTAGCATTGCAACTGCTTTGCAGTTTGATGAAATAGTCTCAGCCTTGCTGACGGAGGAGATGAGACGAAAAAATATGGACAACCAGAATGGTGATGCCTTGTCTGTACGAGGACGGTCCCAGAACAGAAACAAAAATAAGTCATCGAGTGGGAGATCTAAATCTAGAGGGAGATCTAAATCTCCAGGAAAACCTACAAAGGTGGTGTGCTCAAAATGCGGAAAGGAAGGGCACTTCAGAAGGGAGTGTAAATCTAAAGCTCCTGATAAGGAAAGGGATCTGATGATGCTCCTTCTGCAAAGGCGAAAACCACCTCAGATGAAGGTGGGGATGTGTACTTGGCTTCTTCAAGTACACATGTAGATCATGAGGCATGGTTGATTGACTCAGGTGCATCCTTTCACTTCACTCCCCATAGAGAGTGGTTCTATGAGTATGAGAAATATGATGGTGGTGATGTCTTCTTAGGAGATGATAGGAAGGCTAGAATCATTGGTCATGGAAAAGTAAAGTTGAAGTTGCAAGGTGGAAGGGTTAGAACCCTTCCAGGTGTTCTGCATATTCCTGCATTAGCCAGAAATCTTATTTCTGTAAGCAAGTTGGATGATGCAGGTGTAAA
>APFE030249467.1:261197-281394 GCA_000404065.3 Pinus taeda
GGGAGATTGTTGGGTTGTGTTATATTCTTTCCACAACTAACCTACGTAGTGAACCGGGGGGTTAGAGGGGGGGCAGAGTGTCCCCTTCGTTGTGTCGATTGCGCAGCAGGGGGTGGTAGCCCCCCTTTCCCGGGGGGTTTGAGGGGGGCGGGTAGCCCCCCTCTATGAGGTTTGGGGCAGCGCCCCGAGAAATTTTTTTTTGGACCCTATATTAGGTTGGGCGAACCTACCTATGGTTTTTCGGTCCATGGTTTTGGACGTGATGGCTTTTCGGTCCATGGTATTGGATGCTTCAACATGTATAAATATGTATTGTAACATTGAAAGGAATATAATGAAAAAATCAAGCTGGTAGTCTCGGTTTTGAGATCCAGTGGGAAATCTCGGTGTATATGTGTTTTATGTGTTATGCTCTCGCATTTTTATTTTTTCCTGTGATTTAGAATTCGTATGCAGTTAATTTCTGTTCGGGATTAAAACCTACATTTGGTATCAGAGCTATTTTGGCTTCAAGGGGACGCCTTTATTCCTTCAGTGTTTTAGCCTTTTGCAGGTTTGCAATAGGCCCCCAACAAAAACATGGTGACTTGCCCTTGAGTCACTCTACATGTATGAATATCTTAGCGCAAAGACCTCCCAGCTTGACCTGTATGACTGTCGTCTCGGCAGTGCACAGGCAGCCGCGTGCTTCACTTCTTCGACCAATTGCTTTATCGCTGGTCTTGAACTATCAGCTTGAAGCTTCTATTGAGTCAGCTATATAATAGCGAGCCAGCCTTTAATGGAGGTCATGATCAAATAGGCCTCGTCCAACAAAGGCTTCAAGTGTACCTTCAACACTACCTCTTTCTATTGAGATGCATCTACATGTTCCTTCAGTGTTTTGGCCTTTTGCAGCTTCGCAAGTCTCTATGTGAGGGCGACAATGCACACTATTCCTTTCACCTTGTCGTAGCACTACTACATTTCTCACACCTTTGTCTCCAACCTCTGTACATTAGGATCTTCTTTCAGACTTGTCAGCACCTCGAACAATTGTTCAAACAGCCTTGTGCAGTTTGCTACTGCACTGTCTATTGCTGTTATCAGCTCTGTGATAGTAGTTGCGCCCTCCTCCTTTACTTTCGGCTGAGTTGAAGGCTAGGCCTTCAATTACAAATTTACAATCTAGAGGTTCAACTCTAGTCGAACCTTAACCAACTTTGTGTGAGCATCACACACCCCTATAGCCAGTTTGTGAATGCGCACCTCTAATAGTTCTCCCTCAGGAATGGCAAACTCTGGGACCATTCAACATGCTTCCTCCACGACCTGAGCTATGCACTTGTTTTGGTAAATTACATCATTCACGATGGCGATGGCAGAGTCTCATTATAGGGCCATCTGCACATTATTTATCTTCTGCTCATTGATCACCTACAAAGCATGTTGTTCATGGGCCCACAGCTCTGCGATCAGCCCATCCTGTAGTAGGTGGAGCACCTCACCAGGAAGTGCTGCCATGTTTAGCCCTACTCCCTTGAGGGCACTGATAGTAGTCCTATCAGCTTCAATCTCTGTGGTCTGTGCTCCTTCCAACATCATTATTGTTGGGGAGTCCTTCACATGTAGCATCTCAGAAGACTCTGAAGTACTAATGGCGAGGCTGGTGGACGCTGCGCTAATGTGTGATGCACAGATCTACAGCTCATGCAAACCAGTCTGGATGCCCCAAAATACTTGTTTTTCTTACTGCTTGAACTGTTGGAGGACCACCACGGTGACATCCTGCATCCTATCTCCAATTTCATTCAAATCTCCCTCTATTAGGGTGATTGGATCCAACAATGTCTTACTAGCCTTGGATTTCTTCCATGACCCAAACTTTTTCTATCCTCGAGGGCACTAGATATGGTACAATTCTATCTACGAGTCCGTTCCATGTTGCTTTGTCTACTCATTTGTTTCTACCCCTCTTTTGGGCGAGGGTGACCTCACACCTTTGTCAGAGCCGTGCTCTGCTCCAACTATCTGCTCTTCCACCTACTGTGCGGTATCGTGCTCTTCCTGGGCCTTGTTAGCAGCCTCCTTCCTCCTCTTCTTAGCCAAATGTGGCATGTTGAGCTTGGTATCCTCCTTTTTGTGCTGCATGGTGGACTTGCTCAATCCCACCGCCGAGTCTGAAGAAGTGTGCCAGTCTGTTGGCCATCGATCAAGAACTGCATCGATCCCATCATCAGTTTCCAAGTAAAGCAATTCATGCCACTTCTACTCAGGGTCCTTCCATGCCTTAATTGATATGCAGTAAAATTCTGCCTTGAACTCCATGTACTCCTACAGTTTGGCAAACATAGTAGGCAACAATCTTAGCTTGCGGTTGGTAGCCATGTGTATATTCATTTACATCAAGATCCAAAAGATCTTGCTATCCTTGATCCATTGAGCATCCTTGGTCACCCACAACAAAGCATACTTCGTTGCCTCTGGCATGTCTGGCATGAACAAGGGGAATTGATTGTCTTTAGGAAGCTCGCAGGCTACCAACACAATGGACAGCAAGAGCCATGCATAGTGGAAGGTCTTGCTGAGTTCTTGTGCCTTGTGACAGTTTGCGAGGAACTCACCATAGAGATAGTGCAACCAATTAAACTGAACTCCTTTTGTACATTGGGTCACTAGAGCGATGACGAGTACTGGCACTTCATTTGCACGACACTTTGGCATCACTTTTATTGCCAAATTTTGTGTGGCCACCTTCACCACAGGATCACAAATACTTGAGATGGCATGGCCTCGTTGCTTCTTCATGAGCTTTAATTTCTCCTACACAGACTTAACAAGGGTATGCTCGCCACCTTTTTCACCAAACATCATGGCTGGATTTTCCGCTATATATGGCAGCCATGTGATCCTATGGATTAACCTGTCGATCATGGGTATCAGCTCCAACAACCACAAGCACCATCGTGCACCAAGCATAGTAGCTACTTGATTACCAATAATGTAATGGGTGTGTGATTGTAGTGCGATGCCCATAGTAGGTTTAACAGACTTGCCTTGTCTACACCCTTGAGCCACATCCTTATTTCCAACGTAGTCATCCTGGTGGTTGTATGAAACAACGTGGAACATTAGTTGTTTTATCACCAACTAAGGGAACTTCTTAGTTTCATCTAAGTCCCAGTCTTCCAATTTCAACAGCGGAACCTGCCCAAAGCATGGTCCTTCAAAGGAAATCTCATCTGGTAGTAGAGGTATTTGCAAGGCGACCTTACTTTCATCAATGTCCTTTGGCACCTTGGTCTTGTCCTTGTGTGGAGGGACATATTCGGGCAACTTAGTAATAGAGTTAGAACCCTCGACTTCAACGTCATCCACTTCCACCCCCATAGCCTCATCATCCATCGGAATGTCCCCAATCTCTTCCTCCTCTACTTCCAAGTTAATAGTTTTGTCCTCTTCCTTTGTGGTGGGCTTGTCCTTTTGTGGGTTTCTTCTAGGAAATGTGTGCACTAGTATCACAACTTGCTTACCTTTCTTATCCTCCACACTCTCCTTGGCTAGGATAGGCTTCAGTCTAGGCATTCGTGGTGACTTGGGGACTTTTGTAAGTACCTCTGCAACCTCTGGAGCAGATCCCTCTACCTCCATAACAACTTCTGGCACAACCCCCTTAGCTGTCACTACTTCAGCGTCCATATCTTCTAATCATGGGATAATGTCACGGATGAAATTGTGGTTGGAATTTCGAAATCAATCAAATGCTAGGCAGTCAAGAAACTCTTTGAACAATGCATAGTGCCTACACATCTGAGATCTCACCAGATCAATGCTCAAAATGGCAAGCGTTTTTTGTTGGGCTACTACATGTAATTTATAGGCCATTTTGAATCTAAATCTGACTGTTCTCCCCAAATTCAGTTCATTAATTCCATATTGGTGGTATATTTTCAAGGATCTTACCCATAAATTTCGTCTTTAATTTTTCCCCACCCCCACTCCATTTGGTCACATTCTCATCGTCAAATCATGAACATTGGCATTAACAGTCACTTTCTAGCTGACCTATGCATTTTTCCCTGGGTAGCGTAGCTCTCTCCTTGCAGTTGCGAACCCTGTGACATCTCCTTGCTCTGCGCAATCCCCCAATCACGTAGTTTCCCAACATGGGTAGTGTAGTTTATAGTCCCCTGCCTCCTTTCAACTGCCTGGAGCACTAAGACTATGCTACCTTCATATAGTTAGTCGGCCTGGTCACCGGTGTATGGCTTCAGTTGACTGCCATTCACTTTTCCTTGGAAGAGATCTCCATTCAATTTAACCATCTAAACTACTCCATCGTCGGTAATCTCCTTAATGAAATAGGGCCCTAGCCAATGCATACTAAATTTCCCTAGAAATTTATCAAACTTGTTGTCATATACAAAACCAAACCATTTACCTTAAAGGTAAGAAATTTAATGTGCTGATCATGCCATGCTTTTTTGCATTACTTTTGGACTTGTTCATGAAATCCAACCATAGAACTTCTTCCTCAAGTTCAACAAGTTGTACGAGCCTCTCTTCTAGGGCTTCGTGATCCGTCATGCCCATTATTGCCACTATGCATTGACTAGGCACAATGTATTCCACTAGCATCACTGCTTCCCCACCATATACAAGCCTAAATGGTGTCTGCCTAGTCAATTTTTTGCATGTTGTTCGATAAGCCCATAGTACTGCGAGTATGCAGAAGTCCCAATCATTCCATTGAGCATTGAAAACATTTATTAGCATGTTCTCCAATACCTTATTAAATTCTTCCACTGTCCCATTAGTCTATGTGTGATAAGTCATGCTTTTCCAGTGATATATCTGAAATTCCTCTGTCAGCGCATTAATATTTTCATTATAAAAGTGTGTACTGTGACCACTCATCAAAATCTTTGGATACCCAAATCATGTTAGTACATATTCAAAGTGAAACTTCACATCGATCGCACCTGTGCAGTCTATTAGTCCTTAGAATCTCCCACGTTGAAACGAAAATTGAGAAGGTTAACCTCAAACCACTTCAGCTCAGTAGCTAGCGCTATTGAGCATGAGAGAGATCTTTCTAAGTCCCTTATCAGTGATATGAATTTAAAGAAAATAAATTTTATGTTAGATATGTGTATTTGTTTGTTTGTTTGTGAAAATTTGAGTTTTAAGATTTGCTGAACTTAGGGTTTGGAGCCACAAATAGGTCTAGGCTGTAAGAGTGCAGGAGAAAATATGAGAAGGAGCTAGATATTAGAATGCATGGTGTAATTTGAATATTGTCATTGTAGTATAGACAAGAAAGTGTAGAAGAAACTATTGAGCACAAGTAAACATGATTTCATTAGCTTAGGAAGACATAAACATAACTATGAAAACCAAATAACATAGCTTGAAAACCAAGGGTTCTATATATTTCACACTAAGGCATCCATAAAAAAGAAGAGATATCATATAGATAAAGATTTTTAAGCCATGAGAAAACAAATATAATGAAGTACAAGCATCATGAACTCACTGGGCTAGAGTTCCTTGAAAATAGCTCCAACCTGTCTTTGTATTAGCTGAAAAGATGATTACATGCAAGCTTACTTCACAAAAATTTCAACCCTCTTCTCCGGAAGAGAAATCACACATATAGACTCTTCTAGACCACTTTCCCACCTTCAAGATCTGAATTCCTTCATGGAGGAACTAAATCCAAGATTCTCTCAACCAACAGGTGAGAGTGAGAAGGTGAAACTCAAACACTTCATGGAGAGTTTGTTTAGGACTTTGCTTCTTTTATGAGGCCTAATAAACATCAAAAACAACCTATGATGTACATTTATTCATGCCTACATCACCTCACCTCCAAAATAGGGCCATTACATATATAATATTGACTTTGACTAAGTCAAACTAGAAACTAGAGTTTTTACAAAGTGAAACTTACAAGTTAAAACACAGAAAAGTGCAGAAGCGTAGCGCCAACTTTGATCTACTTTTCAAATGCTTTCTAGGGCTAAAAATGAAAATATGAGTGAACGTTCATATAGGCCTTGATTTCTATTTTCTTGAACAATTTTAATTTCTAAATGTGGACCACGGGAAGGCCTTCTAAATTCCATTCTCGTAAGGTCACGCCAGGAGCATAGCGCCTATCAAAAAAGGGTCAAGAATGCTAGTTTTTTGCCACTTTTTTGCATTTTTCTCCACAACTAAGCCACCTTTGAAAAATATGATAAAATGGGTTTTTAAAGGATGGAAATATCTTTCCAAAAATGTATACCTTTCTTCAAATGCAGGCATGAGGAAAAAGCATAGTGCCTATCTGAAGCAGCTGATTTTCTAAATTTAGACCAAAAATTCTCAAAAAACTTAAAGTGCTCAGAATTTGCTCAAAATTGGATGGAAGGTGTAAAAATATGTTTTTAAACCTTCATAGATGCTTCAAAAAGCATATCCAATTTTACCTCATCCTTTTAGTCTTTTTTGGCTTCCTTGAGCTTGTTTTGAGCTTGGTAGTGGTGCGCTATATGTCTAAGAAATTGATTATCCCTATTTTCCTTCTCAAGGAGCTTCTTCAAGTTTTCATTGACCCTATTGAGCCAATATTCCTTGTCTTGATGGACCTCAAGGGTAATATTATCCTCTAGGTCAAGGTCTTCATTCAATAGAATGTGCTCTTGCTCTTCTTGCAATGCCTTATTTAGGCCCCTTGTTCTTAGCCTTTTCCTCTTTCCTTTAACTTTTTATTTTTTAGTTTCCTGATTCTATGATCTCCTCTCATTTTCCAACCTTCTGTAATAACTTGGCTTATTCTTTTTCCATGATCAATTCCTTTGCTTTGAGCTGGCTATTCTCCTATTCAAAGAATGATATGACATATTTTTCTCTTTCCATATTGATTGTTAGCTCCTTGATTTGATAGTCCTTTTCTCTAATTATCTATCACATGTTTGAAGTCTGATCCTTAACCTCTAAATCAACTAGCTAAAACTCATGCTCAATTGTGTCTTTCTCTTTTGTTATTGGTCTTTGCTTTGTTGATGAAGAAGGCTTGGCCCCTTTCTCTCCATGAGAATAAAACACAAGCCTATGTCCTCTCTTGTACACTTTAGTCACCTTAGGCTTAGGTAGTTGAGCTTTCTCCATTGAATTTCTAGAGGACCCACCTCTGTTTGCTTTTTTGGCACACTAGGAGACTGAGCTGTTACATGGCTTCATGCCACTTCAGGGTTTCTTCCAAAAAGTCTTCCCAAGGCATACCTCTCTCTGCAAGCTGGTGAAGGACAATAGTTTTGATTAGACTGTGATCAAACAAGCTTGGGGAGTGCACTTTGTCCTTCAACTTTACTTTTCCAACATTTTGGAAATGCTCCTAGATAGGTAGTTACACATGTTGAGTGGTTTTTGAGAGGTGAAATGCATCAGGAGGTGTGGTGAAGTAAAATTATAAGTGCGGACACAAACAAATTCCTCTAGCTTGATAATGGGTCTAGCCACAATTGATACATTCTATGGAAGATTTCATTAGGTTATAAATACTTAAGAGGGCCTACCTCTTAGTACACTTATCCCATTTCATGATGTCCTTGCTTGCCCACTCTAGCTATCTCTCACTTCCTTATTTAAGCACATAAAACAAGTAAACAACAACAAACAACAACTATGATAATAGACAAATTGTAATTCAACCTACTTAACAAGGCAAGAAACATTAAGCCATGAATATGTAAAATGAAAAATCATGTAGGAAATCAATTGATACTTGCATATATATTGAATCAAGAAAATATTACAACCATTTACTTGATGTTATTGTCCTCCTCTGACAAGACTAGGTTCCCACACACTTCTGCTAGAATTCCATGATGGCCTCAATCAACAATAGTTTTAAGGCTCTTCCCTTTAGGCTTCACTCCAAAAAAAATCACATTTCTCCCTCACACAACTAGAGAGCTACAACTATGAATAGCTTGATGTTTACTCCAAACCAAAATAGTGCTAGCACACCAACATTCACACTAGCTTGTGCTTGGGAAGAAGGGAGGTTTATATAAGATGAATGGATGGGAGATGGATCCTCTTCTCATGGGAGAAGGTCTTATCCCTTGAGGTAGTTCCATCATTATAGGGGAAAGGAGCTCAAATTGACATCCTTGACCCCATCCGGCCAAACCATTTACTAGACTTTAGTTATGAAGCTTCTAGAGCTGGAAGCTTCAGCTCTTAATTTAAAAAAAAATCCATAACAGGACTGGCATGATTGGAACACAACTCAATTTCTTCGTTTGGCACTAGGGATAGTGATAATATCGACACATTGATGTGAGGAAGACAAGGGCCATTAGCACCTATCTTGTAAACTGGGAAAAACATAAGTGTCAGGGGAAATTAGGCAAAAGGGAATTGATCTCCTCATGAAGAGGGATAGAATGGGGGTTTCTTCATGAAGGGAAAGCATGTACAGTTCACTGTAGAGGTCCTCTAGGATCAAGGAATGGGGAGTACAGGGACAGTGACAAAATGTTGTGTAACAAGAGGAAAATACGATAAGCATACAACTTAGAGAATCTCCCTTCACATGTAAAGAACCTTATGACACTCTTCATCAAAGGGGAATATTTCTCTAATAAAGATCTGAAAGGCATAAGGTGAACATGTGTTTCTCTGTATGGCATATTTAAGAAAGGCTTGTAGTATTCAATATCTATGCTCATTCCTTTGATCCAATATTCACCATTGTTTGATAACCCTGTTGCAAGTGAGATGGAGGCCACTAAAAAACTGAACTCAACACCAATGATGACAACAATTTCACCTTTCAACTGGGTTGCCACCTAATCTATTAATTGTTCATGAAACCCCACCTCACTCACCCTTTTGCAAAACTCCAAGCAATGTACATCCTTGAAGCACTGTTTGATGAAAGGATATCAGTTGATTGCATTGTAGTCTGATGGCTCATACCAGAGGATCTCCCCTCCCTTATGGTGTCTTTTTCTCTCTGGTGAAGATTCTGCCTCCATGATGACAGAAAATCCTAGCAGCAGACAGCAAAAAATAAAGTTTGAGGTATGAATGGAAATGAAGTGATGTGAAGGTGGATTTTGACAAAATGATAGAGGAGACTTGAAAAATATGGATATGAACTTTGGAAGCTAATGAAAATGAGTGAAGAAATATTGGAAGAGTGATTTGTTTGCAAGGAGGTAAAACAAGGTTTGTAATGAAACATGCCCAAAAACCTCTAGAAATGAGATAGGGTTTTTCTTTTTGAGTGGTAATTTTTTTTTTTGAGGTGGGTTAAATGGTTAAAATGGTTTATTAAACATGTATGCAGGCATAGGACAACATGTTACATGTTTTAGAAACCAAAAATAAAAATGGCCATTTTCACCCTATCATTTCCCATGCAAAATTTCACTACAAACCCTAATTTGAAGAATCATTGACATGAGGTGAATTTGAAAAATAAAATGAGGGATAATGACAGTGTACTTACTTGTCTCTTGGCTTAGAAGTCAATAAAATTAAGTGTACAAGCCAAAAAATGAAATTTGGGAGAGTTTGGGTGAATTCTGGGCACTCTGTCCTTAGCGCAGTGCTTTGTTCCTAAGCGCAGTATAGTTCTTTTGAGCGAAGCACCTTTGCTCTGAGTGCATCACTTTGTTCCTGAGCGCAGTGCCTCAACATTTTTGCTAAATTTTCCTAGGAAACCAACTTTTTTTCTCTCTTAGATGGGATAGCTCAATACTGAAGAGTAAAAAGGAGGTAAATGAACAAGTTTGGGGGATTTTGAGTTTATATGGGGAAATTTATTTATAATTTTTAAAAACAAATGGGACCCACCATCCTTTAAAATTTGATTTTTCACTTATGGAAATAGAGCGACCTTTACCACTATAAACTTGAGCTACCTTTTACCTTCCTGAGTGCTAGAACTCCTTCTTCTGGAACTTTTTGAACATGAGAACATGATGAATGTGTGAAAATTCACAAAGAAATTCCCAAGAGATCTTTGTCATGTTCTATTCACTATTGTTTTTATTCATGAAAATTATGGACCTTTGAAACCCTAAAGACCTAATGAATGACCTGAGACTAAATGGAATGATGATGATGACTAATAGGTTTTTATTATGAAACCTCCATAAAAGTGTGATAGGTGACCCGCATGAGTGGATTTCCAAAAGATTGACCTCATCTCTAGATTGACCAAATGGTGACCAAATTTTGTTGCCTAAACCTAGTAACATAAAAAATTTAATTTTGATAGTCTCGGCAAGCATAGTAAAAGCACATTTGATCCAGGTGAGAGGCTAACAAGACTAACACTAACACAATCCTTCATGGGCTATGTCTCCACCCATCGAGTCAAATACTCAGTCATGGTGATAATGTAATATGCACCTATCTTCTTTCCTTGAGGCTGAATGCGTCCCACAAAATCTATTGCCCATTTCTCAAAAGGTTGTAACGCCATCTATGGGTTCAAAGGTAGCTCATCTCTCCATGATGGCCTACCAATCCTTTGACACATGTCACATGCCCTGTAGTAGGCTTTTGAATCCTGATGGAGGGTTGGCGACCACAACCCTATGCATAGAATCTTCTACGTGGTAACCCTTCCTGTGTAATGCCTCTCGTAGTACCCCCATGAGCATTCTCGAGGATATTGCTTCTTTCAAACTCCGGTACATATCATTACAATAATTCATCAAACTCCATTTTGTGCATGTGTTCGACAATGATAGAAAAGTTTGTCATGTGCACCACATCATGTTCTCATCATCCTCCTATACTCACGCCAATCATCAAAACTACCCTTGTGCATACCCCACCATCTCGCACGCATAATGTGCAGTGCCCAGTCCAAAGCCTAGAAGTGCTTTTTCTCTGGTACTTTCCTCTCAAATGAATCCAAAAACACATCCACATCATTCAAGCCATCATAAGTGGGCAAATTTCTTACCTGTGACAACACGTAGTGCAGCGATCAGTTCATCATGTTACAGCTCAGCGTAGTAATTTCATGTAGCTGACTTTGCCAGCGGTCTAATTCTTTGTTTGAGTCTGAGGTGCAGGAACTCTCATGATCCCATGTAATTCATTCATCCGCTATTGGATCACCGAATCTTGGTCTCGCGTTCTTATCTTATATATGTAGTCCAAATCATCATCGCTTTTGTAATTACAGACTAGTTCAGTATAGCGCGATCCCTTTGCAGGATCTAGGGGTACTATTACACGAAGTGATTTATTTTCAAATATCATCTTTCACTTCTTTAGGTTGATTAACCCATTCATGTCAGTAGCCCAATCAATGGAAAGGAGTGCAAGGTAGGGGTTGTTATCATCCACAATTTCTATTACTTAAAAATCAGCCAATGTGCTCGTGCCTTCAATATCTACAGTTACTCCCTGCAATTGCCCCATGGGGATGATCTTTTTGCTGATTTTCCATCCTTAACTAAATCGAACACCATAGCAACGCGGGTCTTCCCATCTGCTCCCAAGTCTACTTTGGAAAAATGTTCACATATAACCCCAAATCCAGAATAACTTGATCCATTTCATATTTTCCTATTTGCGCGATGAGTCTCATCTCATGTCTTGCCCTTGACTTATGCATACCATGCACAGTTCACCTGGAGTGTTTTCAGTGCATCTATTTATAAGTTCATGTAACCCCTTCATAACCTTTCTATCATGCAGCAGCTTCATGCAAGTCTCTAGAATGGTCACAAGCATAGAAGGGTTCATCTCCTAAATAGGTTTATCTTGGGTCCATGAGGTAGAGGCCTCAACAAATCTCTTCTTTGCTTCCATGAGCATTTCGTGTGTGCTCTCCAAATCAAATTCAGTGTCCTTCTCTAGAGCTTTGTGAACCCACACACTATCTTTAGGTTGTTCCCCTTATCATCACCCATTGCAATTCCACTTCGGAGCACTATATTCAAATTCAAATCTTCTTTGCGAGGCTCAGGCCTCACCATCTGTAGGTTCTAAGTTGGTTGTGAAGGTTGCAATCCCTTGTTTCATATGCTCGCTATCAATGTAGGACAACACTCTGTCTCATGATCAAACTAAGTGCAATATTTGCATGACAGGCGCATTAGGTTAGTGCATTTTCGGGCATCGTGTCCTGGTCCTCCACAATTGTAACAGATTAGGTGTCCCCAACCTCTGTTAGGTCCTCCTCTGCCTCTACCTTGTCCACACCCCTAAGAGCCTATCTGCACCATCCTAGAGGCCTACTCAAGAGGCTGCATTTCTACCTGAACTCTATAGGTGGGTGTTATATCCATCATCAATTCATAACTTCAACAATTGCACTCATCATGTCCTACTGACCTACAAAACTTGCAGAATAGTTGTTGTTGTGTTTGTACAAACTTCTGCAGCAAATGAAAATTATCAGTCACATATTTCCCTACTACCTGACATATAGCATACCACAATGCAGGCCCCACACTTGACCCTGCTTAAGCTTCCGACCTCAAAGGCATGGGTCCTCCTCCCACAATATAGTTCGCAAAGACCAAGTAGGGGTCTTTGTCATGTCCCTAACCTTTACATTTCAGTCACTATATCTCTTCGCGTGCCTCTAGCCAAATTGTTTTGTCCTGCTTCAAACTTTGCATTTCGAGGCAAAGGTTTTGCAACTACGCATGAATCTGTTGAACCCCTAGATTAGGATCTTGCATCGGTGTTTCATGCAGTCTTATTGCAATCTCCAAGGCCTCTACCTAAGTTGTAATCTTCTGTTGTGATAATGTAACCCTTAGGTGAGGCAGGAGTGAAGCCACGAGCCATTCATGGTGCTGCCCATCTGTTAAATTCATATTAGCTTCGTGGATTTTAAACCTCAATCTTTGATCCAACTCCTAAAGTGTCTCACCGGGTTTCATCGCGATTTCCTTGAACCCCACAATCAACTGCGCTTCATATTTAGGCCTACTGTACTCTTTATTCAGTGCACTCTAGATCTCTACCAATGTAGAATTTGGGTTATCATTAGATTACTTGATGTACCAAGTTAGCACGCGATCCTGTAGAGCACTAACCAAGGTCACCTTCTTCATGTGATCATCTGTGACACCCTAAGCTTCCCATACAACTTTTACGATGAACCAGAACTGGTCCGAGTACTCATTTCCCAAGCCTTTAAACAAATTCAACTTCACTGAATTTTCCTTGTGGAACTATGGTGGAGGTGGCAGTGGTGTGGGTGAAGTCATAAGTGACGGTGGTGAAGGTGGAAGTGGTGTAGGTAGAGGTGGTAGTTGCAGGAACCCTTGTTTTATCAACTAAATTCCACTTCGTGAAGAAGCCTACGCTACTCCCTCTTTGTCAATCAGATGAGATGAAATCAGTGGGCTATATTCAAAACCCTTTCTTCCTTTGTTCCAGTGAGTCTTTCCACTTTGTGTAGCTCTGAACATAAAGGTAGCTACATAACCTACGTTTTGCACAATAACATCTTAATCCAAGTATTTAAAGACTTCAAGTACTTACCTTGTGGACCTTTCAAAAAGTGCCACTCTGCCTCACTGTAACTGACTGAGGTATTGATGCGAATTCAGTCACAAACCCTCCTATGATACGATTGAGCCAATGATTGAAAGCACAGGTGATCTTATCCTTAGAGGCTTCTAATCTCTGTACTAACTCCGGATTCCATACAATAGGACCATCAAGCTTCCAACTTCCTTGCCTATCCGCTAGCTTCATGATCCACTCATATAACTCAACTGGAAAGGACCAAAAAGAGATCTCATGGATTTCTATATACAGGTATTTGTCTAGCCACTATTCCTTTGTCAACCGCGGATTTATGTTCTTCCGTGCCACAAATTTACGGATCTTCCTATCCAACCAATCTCCAATCTCTTTCTTAGTTGGATACCAGTTATATGACATCACACATCTATTATGTAGATTCTAGTCCCGGCAACAGAACCATTTGTTGGATTTGTGTGCCCTGACCTAGGTTTAGCGTTAGTCAGTGAAACAAATCCATACACTACTAACCCTTTCAGCATCATCCCGCGGAGTGCGGACTGAAGTCGCACCCAAAGCAGTATGGGGGATGCTAGAACTAAGTTTCCACACCATGAGATGGTCATGATGTTGGTTTATACCCCCTGCTCCTGCCTTGGCGCGGGTCGCTAAGCCTTAGGGCTTATCAATCTACCCTCTATCCTGCCCTTCAGTACCTCTACAAAGGTGTATGATTGACCTTTGCGTAGCCCTAACCAATGGTTTAGGTACTTTCGCATTGCTATGATGATGTATTGTATAGGTTGCCAAGTTATATCAAGTGTTTTACTTATTCTACCAATCAATTACACTTACCGTCACATAAACTGATAATCTTACTTGCGTTCAATTAATAGATATAATCACATAAATTCGCGCATCAAATAAACATTGTAAAATAAGCCTAGATCACACTAATCAGATGCAATAGCAAAGACTAAACACACAGTAATTGTAGAATACTTCTCTTTATTGATATCTTCCAATTTAATACAGACTCTATCCTCCTACTGAAGCCCCTAAAATCGGGTCGACAATAAGGGGGATACCCACCCGGTCTGGACCTTGGTTGGCAGCTCCTTATCCATTTGGTATAGTGGGTCCGACTGGGGATAACAGGACCAGTTTCCTGATCCGAGGTGTGTGTATGTGTAGAGTTGAATAATGTTGATCTAAGAGTACTTTAAAACTAATCTAATTCAGATTCTTTAAACTAACTCTATGTTATTGTAATCTAATGAGAAACAACACATCTAATCTACACTAACCTGGGATGTATATCTTCTATTATGCGATCTAAAGAGATTTCAAACAATAACTGGTAATAAAGATCATTCAGCTATCATAAGAATAGAAATCATTCAAGATAAACCACTTTGCATAAGAAGTTAGGAAAAACAGTTGTGAACAACATATCGCATAATAAGCTATTCATATGTCAGACATAAACAATATGACTCCACCGTACAAAAGTGCCAAATGTTAACCCATACATTCATGCAATAACATATAAAAAACTGAAAACTATAAATCAGTTAAAGAATATAAGCAGAAATTGCCAAGAGATAAAAGTACCATTTATGACTAATTCTACCCATAAGCTTCAAGAAAAAATGATCTATCTCTACTTGTTCTAACACCTACTAAGAGTACAAAAATGCAGCATCAGTAGCAGATATCAAAATGCAAATAAAAATAAATCTCAATCCATCCATTCATCAAAACCTCCTCTGAGGGTGCAGAAGTGCATGTTCCGAGGATGAGTTTTTGACAAATCTCTGGACCCTTCTCTAAATGCATGAGAAGGGTTAAAATACTACTTCCTAATTCTAATAATAGTGTTTTTACAAAATTTTAGGATACAATTTTCACAAATGACCTTCCTTTTTCTAATCTAAATTAAAAAGAAACAACAAACTTCTAAAAATAAGCTACTTCTGAATTTGGTCCTTAAAACTGCCAAGTGTTCATCATGGACTTGAGAAGAAGTCGGTTGGCCGACTTCTTGCACTGTAGCTGGGTTGCGAAAAATAGAATCTATAGAGAGCTGGCACTACTTCTCGGCTGAGTTTATGATGCATTTCACAGTCATCCATTGACTGTGTGGCTTGACTAAGTATGCCCAGTAACACTCCCAATTTAACCTGTTCAATGCCTGGATCGCTTTTCCCTTTTCCTGCGCCTTCTGCTTCCATTCTGCCTCCAGTCATGACTTATTTGGTAGCTATCCCGGGGTGGTTTCTGCGATTAAGTTGGCTCTGTGTAAATTCTCATTTACACAATCGATAAGAATGCTTGTCTGTGTTGTCGCTGTCTCCGCTGCCTATTCTGCCTACCTGATTTGATCGTCCCATTTGTTAAAGAGAAATTCCTTATGACTCTCATTTATTCTGGGTGCATTTTCTCTTTTCCCTTCCTCTCCATCCTGCCGAGCTAAGTATTCCCTCACTCGTCTGTCAATCTGGTCATAGTCACTTCGCAAGTCCGCCACTTGATTGGTGAGTTTATCGCTCAGCTCGCAATAGTGACCCCATTGCGATATCCTACGTCCCAACTCTTCCTGCTGCTGCAGAAGTTGCTCATTTAAGCTAGCAAATTCTGAAACAAATTCGGCAAGCTTAGGCTCGTCTTTATGTATTTCTTGCAAAGCTTTCAAATACTTTCCTTTTTCGTCTAGGCTTCCTTAATAGATTATCTGCATCTGCTGAAAGCCTCCTTGTAACTTCTCGAGTTGTTTGGACGCTTCAATACTAGCATTGGGTTGTTGTAGTAGTTGTTGTAGTAGTTGTATTTGGTTTTCTTGTTCCTTCAACAGTTGCTAAAATTCCGATGCCTTGTCGATAGTCGCAGAAGCGTATGCTCCTGCAATCTGAGACAACTTTGTGAGATTTTCTGTCGGGTTGTTGTTGGGGTCTTTCCATAAGATGTCTAAATGTTCAGCATCCTGTGATAGTGTATTCTCTAGCTTTCTTTTCTTTCTTTGTCTCCTCAAAACTGCTTTATGTTGGGGACTATAGAGTACATCCAGTGGGGGAATTTCCTCTACACTAAGTAGAAGCTCAGAAGGTGGAGTGATATGACTATGCTTCGTTTCTGCGACACTACTGACTATGGTTGAAACCATTTCTTGCGTTACCTGTGTATTGTTCACATGTGTTCTTGGGGCTTGCCCTTCAAGGCTGATTAGCTCATTGAAGTTTTCCCATTCTTTGTATATCTCTGTTGTGACGAGTGGTGCTTTAATGACGGGAGGAGGGACATCTCTTGGCGGGAAGGCGATAACTTGTTGTTGCGACATTGCACTTGACAGAGTTGTATCTTTAGCTGTTTCTTCACTTTTTTCTTGGTCGCTTCCAGACTTTTTAGAACATTCAGGCATTCCTTGGGCAGTGTCAGATTTGGATTTGGAAGTACTAGAGTTTCCACTAAGGCTGACGCTAGGAGTCGGTTCTCTAGCGAGCAGTCGCAGCTTCTGTAGAGGAACACTGGCCAGCCTTCTTTCCCTGCATAACATGAATCTTTGGAGGTCATCTCGAGACAACCTTGACTGAGCTTCTCACAAAAATTCCTGGAGTGAGCTTTTACCTTGAAACAAATCATCAAACAAATCTTTCTTTTCGACGAATACTTTTATTTTGACGCTTGTAGTGAAATCATGGGAAAGATTATTTACGTCAAAAGGCCGAACTAGGAATTTAAATAACTATAGAGACATCACGTTCTCCACTTCGGTGAAAGCGTGTCCTACATTGAACAATGAGAAGGCCCCACAAGCTATAGGAAACTGACGCCATATGGCCTTCTTCTTGTCTTTTAGTTCCTTGGTTAGGTCACCTTTTGAGCAGGTCTGATAGGCAATTTCTCGAGCCAAAAGTTTACCGGGGACATATAGAGGTAGGACATGTGGAGGTACAGTGCTCCCAAACACTCTAATATAAGTGAACCATTCTTCCCCGAACCATCTTGCGATGGGGATGATGTCTATTTGCACTTCGAGTGAGCACCTCGGGGGTTCTTCATCATAAATCGTCCTATATAGGGGTAAGATAAGCCCGTGGCAAATCTGATAGAAGTGAGGGGCGAACTGGGAATCCCATAACACTTTATGATAAACATGAATAGGTGACGGGTCCTGGTTAGTCCATTTCCAACCCATAGTGGGGAATTTAGATACATAGAAAATAGAATCCATAGTATATGCAGACAGATAAAAAGGAGGATAGACCTTTTGAGACAAGGATCTTTTAGACCGGTAATTCATAACAGTTGTGTATACATTATCAGAGAATATCTTGGCCCAATCCACGATATCGGCGTTTATGGCAGCGTTTATGAGTGATAGCCATTCAGACGAAAATTTATTGATGTCTGGCATCCCAAACAGCCTGCAAAGCATGGCCGCAGCAAAACAATACGGAGAGGTGAGGGAACCAATGCTGTACATACCTTTTTTGTCCTTTTTTAGTGGCTCCTCTCTCCTGGTCCAATCTTTAGTGGTCTCTGCCAGGTTTGGGTTCTCTGATGCAAATTTCTTGACAAAATGTGCATTGTAGGTCATCTGAGGTTCAGGAAAATGATACATAAGCTTTAAGTCTTGCGCGGCAAATGATCTTATGAGCCCATGTCCCTGAACCTTGAATTGTCTGCCTTGTAACTCTGCATTTTCAAGTATCCACTTGATCATATCTGTATATGGTAAAATTTTGCATCTAGCTGCTATTCGGCGAAGAAATGAACATGCCAGGTCCTCTAAGGATGCCTCGAAAGAGTTTTGTGAGCCCGTGGTGCTATCAACCTTCATTACTCTAGGATTTTCTTCCTCCAGCAGCCTATATATGCCTTCCCATGTCGAAATTCCTGTGTCCCTGTTGCAGGCAATGTCTGTATACAAAGGCGCCATCTCCTTCGTCTTCTCCTTCATCTCGGAGCCTTGACATTTATGTTTCTTTCCCATTTGATCCTGTGTTCGGCTTTGAATGTTCTTAGCTCTTCGTTCCTGTAGATTACAAGCGAAGTGGAAATGACTGATTAAGAAAGATGATGGGAGAGTTTTAAATGCAACAGATATATCAAATATGCCACTTTACGTGAAATAATTATTTACAAAAGCACGCGTCTTCATTTCATTTAATAACTGACAACTAATCTATTTACTATCATTAAAAGTGCATGATCTTGGGTCAGATTATGGTAAGTGGCTTTTCTTTGAATGGCGCGCCCAAAGGATTCGTGATTAAATGATTCATGATTTGCTTACGTCACATCGAAGATCATGCCATCGCAAATCGCGCCAATCACAAATCGCAAGATCGCAGATTGCACCATCACGGCGATCACAACATCGTAGGTCACAAAAGTTTAATGTTTGTCAAGTATTGCCAGTTTATTTCTGCGATATGAAATCTTGCGATCGGTGTTATCGCAGATCGGAAGATCTTGAGGTTTTTCCTTATGAGCATTACTTTATTGCGATGTGATGTTATGCTTAACACGGGGTTCTCGCATATACCAATATTATAGGGGAATGAAGACATTTCCTATCTTTTTTGCAATGCAATTTTTTAAAGACCTTTACCTTATCGTAAACTTAGGTTAAAACCATTCGAAAGACCTTTCTAAGCTTACGATGGTAACCTTATTTTGAAGAAATAAAAACTTGATTTTTCTCAAAAATTAAACTACGGGTTCCCATTCATTTAGTATTTCAGATAAACACTTAAATGAAAAAGGGGGGTTGTTGCTGGCCACAACAATTGGAGATTCACTTGGGAGAACCAATTATCTCTGATCTTCTATTGAAGTTTTTCAAACTTCTGAAAACAAAAATTTTCTCAAAAAACTTAAACTTTATTATAGAAAGATAAACATATTATTTTTCAAAATGTCAATGATATTTCGTTTCAACCCCTTTCTATTTTAATTACTTGTATCCTTAGCTTGTCCTTGCATTTACACGAGCCCGCCCTTGGTCTTAAATAAAAATTAAAATAAAGTCTTCCCTTTATAGCAGTCCTTTTTAAATATGCTTCTTTGTCGCAGGTAGAGCCTCTGCTACTAGCAGGCGTCCATAGCCTCGACAAGGTTACCTATTAACCAATAATGATCCTTTATCTTGCTTAAGGTTGTTTACAACCTTTCACAGAAAAACAATTTTGACACTTTTTCTTTTTTATTCTCTAAAGAACAATGTCTTGGTTTGGTGGCCAAATTATGACACAGTCATTCACTTGATTTACACTTTTGTTGAACAAGCTGGCTCATGATGAGACCCTTGGTCTTTTTATTGCAACAATCTTAAGTCATTGCCCTGTTTTGGTGGACAGTATTGGCAAAGTCAGCAAGTTATAATATCTGTGATCATGATAAGCCAGCTCGTGATGAAACCTCTTATTCTTTGAGATATAGTGTTTTCTTTGGATTGTTTCCCTGAATGCTGCGATTTCCTTTAGCAGGGAGGAAGTCAATTTTCTTTCCTTAAGAAATTTCTGGACGACAATAATAGAGCTTCTTTGGAAATAGTTGTTTCTACAGGGACTCCTTATTTTGTTATTGATGCCTTTCATTGTACTGACGTAAAACAATTCCTTCACTAAGATTGCTTTCTTCAAATTTTTTGGAGTTGAAACTAGTATCATATCTGGATTAAAGTTCTATTTATAATAAAGATCAA
>APFE030249467.1:282596-305715 GCA_000404065.3 Pinus taeda
TAAAATCTACCAAGAGTACAAAAGTGCAACATCAGTAGAAGATATCAAAATGCAAGTAAAAATAAATCTCGATCCATCCATTCATCAAAACCTCCTCTGAGGATGCAAAAGTGCATGTTCTGAGGATAAGTTTTTTGACAAATCTTTGGACCCTTCTCTAAATGCATGAGAAGGGTTAAAATACTACTTCCTAATTCTAATAATAGTGTTTTTACAAAATTTTAGGATACGGTTCTCAAATGACCATCCTTTTTCTAATCTAAATAGAAAGAAACAACAAACTTCTAAAAATAAGTTATTTCTGAATTTGGTCCTTAAAACTACAAGTGTTCATCATGGATTTGAGAAGAGTCGGTTGGCCGACTTCTGCGCTGAGCTGGGCTGCGAAAACAGAATCTATGAGAGCTGGCACTACTTTCTCGGTTGAGTTTATGATGCATTTCACAGTCATCCATTGACTGTGTGGCTTGACTAAGTATGCCCAGTAACACTCCCAATTTAACCTGTTCAATGCCTGGATCGCTTTTCCCTTTTCCTGCGCCTTCTGCTTCCATTCTGCCTCCAGTCATGACTTATTTGGTAGCTATCCCGGGGTGGTTTCTGCGATTAAGTTGGCTCTGTGTAAATTCTCATTTACACAATCGATAAGAATGCTTGTCTGTGTTGTCGCTGTCTCCGCTGCCTATTCTGCCTACCTGATTTGATCGTCCCATTTGTTAAAGAGAAATTCCTTATGACTCTCATTTATTCTGGGTGCATTTTCTCTTTTCCCTTCCTCTCCATCCTGCCGAGCTAAGTATTCCCTCACTCGTCTGTCAATCTGGTCATAGTCACTTCGCAAGTCCGCCACTTGATTGGTGAGTTTATCGCTCAGCTCGCAATAGTGACCCCATTGCGATATCCTACGTCCCAACTCTTCCTGCTGCTGCAGAAGTTGCTCATTTAAGCTAGCAAATTCTGAAACAAATTCGGCAAGCTTAGGCTCGTCTTTATGTATTTCTTGCAAAGCTTTCAAATACTTTCCTTTTTCGTCTAGGCTTCCTTAATAGATTATCTGCATCTGCTGAAAGCCTCCTTGTAACTTCTCGAGTTGTTTGGACGCTTCAATACTAGCATTGGGTTGTTGTAGTAGTTGTTGTAGTAGTTGTATTTGGTTTTCTTGTTCCTTCAACAGTTGCTAAAATTCCGATGCCTTGTCGATAGTCGCAGAAGCGTATGCTCCTGCAATCTGAGACAACTTTGTGAGATTTTCTGTCGGGTTGTTGTTGGGGTCTTTCCATAAGATGTCTAAATGTTCAGCATCCTGTGATAGTGTATTCTCTAGCTTTCTTTTCTTTCTTTGTCTCCTCAAAACTGCTTTATGTTGGGGACTATAGAGTACATCCAGTGGGGGAATTTCCTCTACACTAAGTAGAAGCTCAGAAGGTGGAGTGATATGACTATGCTTCGTTTCTGCGACACTACTGACTATGGTTGAAACCATTTCTTGCGTTACCTGTGTATTGTTCACATGTGTTCTTGGGGCTTGCCCTTCAAGGCTGATTAGCTCATTGAAGTTTTCCCATTCTTTGTATATCTCTGTTGTGACGAGTGGTGCTTTAATGACGGGAGGAGGGACATCTCTTGGCGGGAAGGCGATAACTTGTTGTTGCGACATTGCACTTGACAGAGTTGTATCTTTAGCTGTTTCTTCACTTTTTTCTTGGTCGCTTCCAGACTTTTTAGAACATTCAGGCATTCCTTGGGCAGTGTCAGATTTGGATTTGGAAGTACTAGAGTTTCCACTAAGGCTGACGCTAGGAGTCGGTTCTCTAGCGAGCAGTCGCAGCTTCTGTAGAGGAACACTGGCCAGCCTTCTTTCCCTGCATAACATGAATCTTTGGAGGTCATCTCGAGACAACCTTGACTGAGCTTCTCACAAAAATTCCTGGAGTGAGCTTTTACCTTGAAACAAATCATCAAACAAATCTTTCTTTTCGACGAATACTTTTATTTTGACGCTTGTAGTGAAATCATGGGAAAGATTATTTACGTCAAAAGGCCGAACTAGGAATTTAAATAACTATAGAGACATCACGTTCTCCACTTCGGTGAAAGCGTGTCCTACATTGAACAATGAGAAGGCCCCACAAGCTATAGGAAACTGACGCCATATGGCCTTCTTCTTGTCTTTTAGTTCCTTGGTTAGGTCACCTTTTGAGCAGGTCTGATAGGCAATTTCTCGAGCCAAAAGTTTACCGGGGACATATAGAGGTAGGACATGTGGAGGTACAGTGCTCCCAAACACTCTAATATAAGTGAACCATTCTTCCCCGAACCATCTTGCGATGGGGATGATGTCTATTTGCACTTCGAGTGAGCACCTCGGGGGTTCTTCATCATAAATCGTCCTATATAGGGGTAAGATAAGCCCGTGGCAAATCTGATAGAAGTGAGGGGCGAACTGGGAATCCCATAACACTTTATGATAAACATGAATAGGTGACGGGTCCTGGTTAGTCCATTTCCAACCCATAGTGGGGAATTTAGATACATAGAAAATAGAATCCATAGTATATGCAGACAGATAAAAAGGAGGATAGACCTTTTGAGACAAGGATCTTTTAGACCGGTAATTCATAACAGTTGTGTATACATTATCAGAGAATATCTTGGCCCAATCCACGATATCGGCGTTTATGGCAGCGTTTATGAGTGATAGCCATTCAGACGAAAATTTATTGATGTCTGGCATCCCAAACAGCCTGCAAAGCATGGCCGCAGCAAAACAATACGGAGAGGTGAGGGAACCAATGCTGTACATACCTTTTTTGTCCTTTTTTAGTGGCTCCTCTCTCCTGGTCCAATCTTTAGTGGTCTCTGCCAGGTTTGGGTTCTCTGATGCAAATTTCTTGACAAAATGTGCATTGTAGGTCATCTGAGGTTCAGGAAAATGATACATAAGCTTTAAGTCTTGCGCGGCAAATGATCTTATGAGCCCATGTCCCTGAACCTTGAATTGTCTGCCTTGTAACTCTGCATTTTCAAGTATCCACTTGATCATATCTGTATATGGTAAAATTTTGCATCTAGCTGCTATTCGGCGAAGAAATGAACATGCCAGGTCCTCTAAGGATGCCTCGAAAGAGTTTTGTGAGCCCGTGGTGCTATCAACCTTCATTACTCTAGGATTTTCTTCCTCCAGCAGCCTATACATGCCTTCCCATGTCGAAATTCCTGCGTCCCTGTTGCAGGCAGTGTCTGTATACAAAGGCGCCATCTCCTTCGTCTTCTCCTTCATCTCGGAGCCTTGACATTTATGTTTCTTTCCCATTTGATCCTGTGTTCGGCTTTGAATGTTCTTAGCTCTTCGTTCCTGTAGATTACAAGCGAAGTGGAAATGACTGATTAAGAAAGGTGATGGGAGAGTTTTAAATGCAACAGATATATCAAATATGCCACTTTACGTGAAATAATTATTTACAAAAGCACGCGTCTTCATTTCATTTAATAACTGACAACTAATCTATTTACTATCATTAAAAGCGCATGATCTTGGGTCAGATTATGGTAAGTGGCTTTTCTTTGAATGGCGCGCCCGAAGGATTCGTGATTAAATGATTCATGATTTGCTTACGTAACATCGAAGATCGTGCCATCGCAAATCGCGCCAATCGCAAATCGCAAGATCGCAGATTGCACCATCGCAGCGATCGCAACATCACAGGTCGCAAAAGTTTAATGTTTGTCAAGTATTGCCAGTTTATTTCTGCGATATGCGATCTTGCAATTGGTGTTATGCAACACCGATCGAACACGGGGGTCTTGCGCATACCAATATTATAGAGGAATGAAGGCATTTCCTATCCGTTTTGCAATGCAATTTTTAAATACCTTTACCTTATCGTAGACTTAGGTTAAAAAATATTCGAAAGACCTCTCTAAGCTTACGATGGTAACCTTATTTTCAAGAAAGGAAAACTTGATTTTTCTCAAAATTAAACTAAGGGTCCCCATTCATTTAGTATTTTGGAAAAACACTTAAATGAAAAAAGGGGGGTTGTTGCTGGGCACAACAATTGGTGATTCACTTGGGAGAACCAGTTATCTCTGACCTTCTCTTGACGTTTTTCAAACTTTTGAAAATAAAAATTTTCTCAGAAAACTTAAACTTTGTTATAGAAAGATAAACATATTATACTTCAAACTCTCAATGATATTTCGTTTCAACCCCTTTCTATTTTAATTACTTGTATCCTTAGCTTGTCCTTGCGTTTACACCAGCCCTTACTTGGTCTTAAATAAAAATTAAAAATAAAGTCTTCCCTGTATAGCAGTCCTTTTTAAATATGCTTCTTTGTCGCAGGTAGAGCCTTTGCTGCCAGCAGGCGTCCATAGCCTCGACAAGGTTACCTATTAACCAGTAATGATCCTTTATCTTGCTTAAGGTTGTTTACCACCTTTCAGAGAAAAACAATTTTGACACTTTTTCTTTTTTATTCTCTAAAGAACAATGTCTTGGTTTGGTGGCCAAATTATGACACAGTCATTCACTTGATTTACGCTTTTGCTGAACAAGCTGGCTCGTGATGAGACCCCTTGTCTTTTGATTGCAACAATCTTGAGTCATTGCCTTGTTTTTGTGGACAGTATTGGCAAAGTCAGCAAGTTATAATATCTGTGATCATGATAAGCCAGCTCGTGATGAAACCTCTTATTCTTTGAGATATAGTGTTTTCTTTGGATTGTTTCCCTGAATGCTGCGATTTCCTTTAGCAGGGAGGAAGTCAATTTTCTTTCCTTAAGAAATTTCTGGACGACAATAATAGAGCTTCTTTGGAAATAGCTGTTTCTACAGGGACTCCTTATTTTGTTATTGATGCCTTTCATTGTACTGACGTAAAACAATTCCTTCACTAAGATTGCTTTCTTCAAATTTTTTGGAGTTGAAACTAGTATCATATCTAGATTAAAGTTCTATTGATAATAAAGATCAAGTTTCAAAAAATATTTGTCATTCATAGAAGCAGAAGTTCAAAATCTTGATAGAGAAAAAAGGTGTCTTTTGTAAACGTCAAATGCTGTTAACCAAAGCAAACTTTATTTATGGAGAAAAATATTTAAGGAAGTGAGAGGTAGACATTCCCTAAGATTATGTAGAAAATAGGGATAATCTCCTCTCTTATTTTGCCTACCAACTATTAAAAATAAACCTAATCACCTAACTAAACTACTCCTGCTCCTACTCTAACTATATACAAAAATTTGACTAGGTGAAATGATATTTCCAGTGGAGCCACCTTCTCATTTTTATTCCTACACGTATGTAACTTTCCAACGTTAGTGTTAAGAACGGAACTTTTCTTGGACTGTTAATGTTGGATGAGGAATAAGAATGTATAACTTCAGTTGGAATCTTGTCCGAAATTTCTTTCTCGCGAAAACTTCTTTCCAACTGGATATCTATTGGATCATAAAAATAAGGATGAATTTCTGTTATAGCTTGATGATCTCGTAATAGAGGAAGTTCTGTACTTCCTTGACACAGTTTAGCTTTCCAAAATGGTAGCTCGTCTTTTGGATGTTCTTTGATAAGGTGCTCGACATACCAGAATAATCTATCAAAAGTCTGAAAATTTAAAACACAATCCGATTTTGTACAAAATGAGTGCAAGTGAGAACGAAAAAAATGATTATTTGTACAAATAAAGTTACAACACAACTGGGATTGGCTTGTAATATTTTGTTGTTCACAAGAACTGGCCAGGTCTTGTGAATCAGAAGACAAGTTATGATTGTGAACAGGCATGGGGGTTTCTTCATGATATGAATCATAGATCGGGATATTGTCTTGGTCAGTAAAATCAGGCGAATGGTCTTTCGCTTTGAAATGATGATTGAATGATATGTTTTCCGAATTCGAATATCTCTCATTGTTCGAGCTTTGATGGGTTACTTGCGATAAATCAATAACATCATCGTTGGCAAAGTAACCATCATAACTGATTTTACAAGTTTCCCTAGATTCTTCCTTTCGGTCATATATTTTCAGACAAGAAAAGTCAAGTGATCCTTGTTTGAAAATAATTAAAGGATGCTCTATAGCTATCTCTTTATCTTGAAAATCTAATGATGACTTATTTGAATTATCCTCTGTGCTTTTTGAAATATCTTTAATGTTGAGAGGGGAAAGTTATCATCACTAAAAACATCAGGATAAAGAGAAAAGTGTGATTCTGAAGCAACGCATTTAAAAATATCATCATGAAAAAATCTTCGTTCATCAGAGTCAACATAGACATCGGGTTTTAGATCATACCTTTGTGTACTGATACTTTTTAAAAGAGAAATAGTTTGTTGTTCTAACCTTGGCACCTGCATTTGTTGACTTTCAAAGATATTATCTGACCTTGTATTAAAGTCATCTCCTGGTTCCAAGGCAAGCTTCCCTCCAGCGTTCTCGCCTTTGTCTTCTTGTATTAGAGTATGGATAACTCTTAGGCTTTGGGGACTTTCTTAATTATGAGCGATTTGTATATTCAAATTGGAGTTCTCGTTCATATTAGAAAGAAATGTGACAGAAAACTCGAACTAATTTCTGCTTGATCAGATATAGGAGGCAGGGAATGTTCAACATAATCTAAATATTCTTCATCTATGAGTTCACTTTCAAGATCGTACTTTAGACAATCAAGATGAAATCGCATATTAAAATCCCTAACAGATTCACCTTGTTTCCGTAGATAATCAATTTCATCATATACCTGGTCATAGTCATAACAATCAAATTCAAAAATGAAATTTTTGATGAATTGGTCCCAGCTATGAATCGATGCAACTGGGAGGTTTCTGCACCATTTTCTAGCTTCCGCCGTGAATGTAAGAGTAAAAATTCTGCATAAAACGTCTTCATCAATTCTTTGAATATCATAACTTGAAACTTTTTGAATAAACTGAAGAGCATGATTAAAAGTAGAAGAGTTATTCTTACCATTGAATTTTACCTGAGACAAGAGTCTTACCACTTCAGGTGGAGTGTTGGAAGAGGTAGGAACATGGATGCAACTCCAAATGGAAAGCTTTTTAGTAGCCATCCAGATTCAAATGTTACAATTAAAAATCATTCTAACAGACACTATGTTCAAGCCCTCCTTCTAGCGCCAAATATGTTGAAGCCCTGAAAATCGGGTCGACAACAAGGGGGATACCCACCCGGTCCAGACCTTGGTTGGCAACTCCTTATCCATTTGGTATAGCGGGTCCGACTCGGGATAACGAGACCAGTTTCCTGATCTGGGGTGTGTGTGTGTGTAGAGCTGAATAATGCTGATCTAAGAGTACTTTAAAACTAATCTAATTCAGATTATTTAAACTAACTCTATGATATTGTAATCTAATGAGAAACAACACATCTAATATACGCTAACCAAGGATGTATATCTTCTATTATGCAATCTAAATAGATTTCAAACAATAACTGGTAATAAAGATCATTCAGCTATCATAAGAATAGAAATCATTGAAGATAAACCACTTTGCATAAGAAGTTAGGCAAAACAGTTGTGAACAACATATCGCATAATAAGTTATTCATATGTCAGACATAAACAATATGACTCCACCGTACAGAAGTGCCAAATGGTAACCCATACATTCATGCAATAACATATAAACAACTGAAAACTATAAATCACTTAAAGAATATAAGCAGAAATTGCCAAGAGATAAAAGTACCATTTATGACTAATTCTACCCATAAGCTTCAAGCAAAAACGATCTATCTCTACTTGTTCTAACACCTACTAAGAGTACAAAAGTGCAACATCAGTAGCAGATATCAAAATGCAAATAAAAATAAATATCGATCCATCCATTCATCAAAACCTCCTCTGAGGGTACAAAAGTGCATGTTCCGAGGATAAGTTTTTGAAAAATCTCTGGACCCTTCTCTAAATGCTTGAGAAGGGATAAAATACTACTTCCTAATTCTAATAATAGTGTTTTTTACAAAATTTTAGGATACGGTTTTCAAATGACCGTCCTTTTTCTAATCTAAATAAAAAGAAACAACAAACTTCTAAAAATAAGCTACTTCTGAATTTGGTCCTTAAAACTGCAAGTGTTCATCATGGACTTGAGAAGAGTCGGTTGGCCGACTTCTGTGCTGAGCTGGGCTGCGAAAACAGAATCTATGAGAGCTTGCACTACTTTCTCGGCTGAGTTTATGATGCATTTCACAGTCATCCATTGATTGTGTGGTTTGACTAAGTATGCCAGTAACACTCCCAATTTAACCTATTCAATGCCTGGATCGCTTTTCCCTTTTCCTGCGCCTTCTGCTTCCATTCTGCCTCCAGTCGTGACTTATTTGGTAGGTACCTTGGGGTGGTTTCTGCGATTAAGTTGGCTCTGTGTAAATTCTCATTTACACAGTCGATAAGAATGCTTGCCTGCGTTGCCGCTGTCTCCGCTGCCTGTTCTGCCTGCCTGATTTGATCGTCCCATTTGTTAAAGAGCAATTCCTTATGACTCTCGTTTATTCTAGGTGCATTTGCTCTTTTCCCTTCCTCTCCATCCTGCCAAGCTAAGTATTCTGTCACTCGTCTGTCAATCTGGTCATAGTCACTTCGCAAGTCCGCCACTTGATTGGTGAGTTTATCGCTCAACTCTCAATAGTGACCCCACTGCGATATCTTACGTCCCAACTCTTCCTGTTGCGGCAGAAGTTGCTCATTTAAGCCAACAGATTCTGAAACGAATTCGTCAAGCTTAGGCTCGTCTTTATGTATTTCTTTCAAATCTTGCAACTGCTTTCCTTTTTCGTCTAGGCTTCTTTGATAGCTTATCTACATCTGTTGAAAGTCTTCTTGTAACTTCTTGAGTTGTTTGGACGCTTCAATACTAGCATTGGCTTGTTGTAGCTGTTGTTGTAGTAGTTGTATTTGGTTTTCTTGTTCCCTCAACAGTTGCTGAACTTTCGATGCCTTGTCGATAGTCGCAGAAGCGTATGCTCCTGTGATCTGAGACAACTTCGTGAGATTTTCTGTCGGGTTGTTGTTGGGGTCTTTCCATAAGACGTCTAAATGTTCAGCATCCTGTGATAGTGTATTCTCTAGCTTTCTCTTCTTTCTTTGTCTCCTCACAACTGCTTTATGTTGGGGACTATAGAATACATCCAATGGGGGAATTTCCTCTACACTAAGTAGAAGCTCAGAAGGTGGAGCGATATGACTGTGCTACGTTTCTGTGACACTGCTGACTATGGTCGAAACCATTTCTTGTGTTACCTGTGTATTGTTCACAGGTGTCCTTGGGGCTTGCCCTTCAAGGCTGATTAGCTCGTTGAAGTTTTCCCATTCTTTGTCTAACTCTGTTGTGACGAGTGGCGCTTTAATGATGGGAGGAGGGACATCTCTTAGCGGGGAGGTGATAACTTGTTGTTGCGACATTGCACTTGACTGAGTTGTATCTTTAGCTGTTTCTTCGCTTTTTCCTTGGTCGCTTCCAGACTTTTTAGAACGTTCAGGCATTCCTTGGGCAGCGTTAGATTTGGATTTGGAAGTACTAGAGTTTCCACTGAGGCTGACGTTGGGAGTCGGTTCTCTGGCGGGCAGTCGCAGCTTCTCTAGAGGAACACTGGCTAGCCTTCTTTCCCTATATAACATGAATCTTTGGAGGTCATCTGGAGACAACCTCGACCGAGCTTCTCGCAAAACTTCCTGGAGTGAGCTTTTACCTTGAAACAAATCATCAAACAAATCTTTCTTTCCGACGAATACTTTTATTTTGACTTACTTAACGTAGTTGAATCCCAAAATGATATCTAATTAAGTGTGCATCAAGTCTTCAAAGGCGGTTCCATTAAATAAAAACACCAAGTTTTAAAATGGTTGCAGTCACCAAATATTCATTCACATCATCTCCTATTTTGTCCTACCTTACGGTATTTATAAAAGCCATTTAATAAATGTGTGAGGATTTCATCCCTACTTTTGGCTAACAGAGTTCTAATTCAACTATCAAACTGAGAAATATATAATGATTTGCTCACAATTTGCTATTCGGCAAAGCAAATCGTGAGACGTTTTCATCTCGGACTTTCGCTCGCTTGCTCCAGCTACGTGTTGAATTTTTCCTTTGACCACATGATTCGGGCTTTCTTCTAACGAATTGGTGCAGATGAATAGGAGGAGATCGTTGAGGGGTCAACCTCTTTCTGCCCATATCTCTCTTTCCTTGAATGGTGCCTTGAACCCTGTTCAATAATGGAGTTGGCTGCAGAATCGGATGATAGCTGTGAAATTGGATGAATCTGGTAGCCAATGAAAAATTTAACTTAATAATAAGGAACATTTAGGAAATATGAAAAATAGGATAATTACTACCTTACCTATGTCAAAAACATGCAATTTGATGCCTATCAAGTTAAAATAAATGGTCAAGGATAAGGAAAATGAGTGAAGAAGAGTATCAAGATGAAGCATTCATGAGGCTCTACAGGTTCTGAAATTTTGGTTTCTCTTAGAGTCGGTCTTTACATCCCTCCGTTAGAGATCATTTCTCTTATTGCATTTCATTTTTAGGTGTCTCGCTCGATTGAATCAATTGCATTCCACTAGGAGCATGCCATAATCTGACAGAAGGGTCTTGTATTCATTACCCTCATGCCTTGCACTGCTCGCTCAGGTTTGTTCATCAAAATCAAGTTTTTGAGTCATTTACAGCCCTGTTTTAGTCCTTTGATCCGCAAAAGTCATTTCAGTCACTAGGTCTAGGGTTTTCACCAATTGAGTCGTCAAAGTGTCCAATAATGCCAGCAGGCTAGAGGGAGGTTCTACACATGTTTTTTCTTTAGCAAATTTCATCGTCATATTGATGGATTATGATTGTTCTTCAAAACTCTGTTTTGAAGAAAAGTCAACATTTAGTCTTTTGTAACATTTTCAAAAGTTCTTTAGTTATTCAATTCTCTAGGCGCAGCCCTGGTCTTCCTTGGTCAAAACATGCCACTGTCCCTGCAAAGATAGCCAAAAAGATTCATCATTCAAAGCTGAAATCAAATAGAAATTTGAAAAACAAAGTTGTATTAAAGTGTAAAAAGTGCCAAAACTAAACATAAGAAAATGGGTTTTTGAGAAGCAAAAATCAAACACATCACTTTATAAGTGTTTTTCATTGTTTAAAACATCATTAGTACACCAAGAGATCGTTGAAAAACCGAGTCAAGTTGTGGAAGAGTGAATTTCATATTTGAATGCCGAAACTGTGAGCCAGAAGGAGTCACGACGCATAGAGCAAGTGGCGCGACGCACTGGAGAGGCACGGTGCATTGGGAGGTTAAACTCAGTGTGAATTTCCATAGGCGCAACGCACTGGAACGGTGCGGCGTGTTGGGTATGTGGCACGGCGCGTACAGTCCAAGGCCCGAAATGGCTTGAATTTTTTCCAAATTGCCCATAAGTTGCGTGGATTTGCCAGGTAGAGTCGTTATCTTGATGTTTTCATCCAATTTGTGATAAGTTATGGTGGTTTATGGATGATAATGATTGAAACAAAAACTTGAAACCCTACCTCTAAAGTGCCTCAAAGGAAAATTGTTGTGGGTTCCAAAATCCTTGTTTTGCTATCAAGGTCACTCCTCCTTTCCCCATTTCACCCTTGTTTCATCATTTCCTACCCCACCTAAGCTCATCAATCCTACATTTTCTTTCCTACATTCAAATCCCAAACCCCAAAACCCTAGCCCTTACAACAACAAAAAATATCCTAACCCTATACATAAAACCCCTCAAACCCTCCTACCTTTCTCTAATAAAATTTATCCTAATATCCCCTAATCCCTTACTGTTTTCCCCTTCCTAACAGTCCCTTGTTGCATTTTTTCCCCTTGGTGGCAGAATCCAACTACATTACAAAAGAGCAATACACAGTTTCATACACCAGCACTCATTTCGCCAAGGCAGTTTATATAGCAGCAATTATGTCATCTGGTCATTCATCCGACTATGAAGTGGAAACTCAAAGTGATTCCCATGGAGGGACATGCACCCCGGAGGCCTCATAAAGGTGGCAGACATGTTAGAGAAGAATCGACCACCCTTACAAAATTGCAGGCCTGACCCCTTGCCGTTTCTTGTTTCCAGTTTCAGTCATGTTATGAATTTTGTGAAAAGGTTGCTACTGTTCAAGTCCATCATGTGTTGGCTCGCTTATTTGTATTACAGTTACATGGTGATCGAGTTACTTTGGCTGGTGTCACTTTCACACTTACACCAGAGTCCATCTCATTAGCAAACGACACACCTAACATTTGGGAACCATGGAACAAGAGGCAGAAAATTGACCGGCAACATTATGAGCCATATATTAAACCCAGTTTCTTGAGGCAGCTAAAGAGAGTGTTCCCTTTCTGTTATCTCAAAGATGAATATGCTCCATTGATGAAATTAATCATCAAGTATTTCAGTTGTGAAGGTCGCTTCTCCCGACTATATGCTTATCACATCAGGTTGCTCATGCATTTCACCCAGGTACGGATGATGAACATCCCATATTTTATATGCCGAAACATAGAGAGGATGACCACCCTTGTGCAACACAAGACCCCTGAGCAGCAGTTCAACAATATTTGCCATTTTTCTCTCATCAAGATTTTGGTGGTTCATTAGCTTGGACTATAGGGCATCACTTGGGATGATTTCATCTCTTGTGACTTTTTTAGAGCTTTAGAGGTTGGGCATGAGACTAGTGGACCTTCTCATCAGCAAGAGGGCCATGATCACCACACTGCTACTATACCGGTCTTCATTACATATCAGAAGGGCACGAGGCAATTATTTGCAGCAGCCAAGCAAGTGTTATCTCCACCGGGGTGGAAGGGGCCTCGCTTCCGACATCAGCATCACAGGTATAGGACAGAGGCAAGAGGCCAATGTAAGATGAGGGGCCTTTAGGTGAGCGAGAAACTGATTTCATTCTCATTCAGGATGATGTTACAGACATGGGCTCGCAAAATGCACATCTTAGAGAGATCATCCAGGAGCAGCAAACAGATATCACAGCCTTGTCCCTTGACTTGGAGAGGGCTAAGTGGACTATTAAATACTTGGAACAAAGGAACAAACAGGTCGAAGATCAGCAGGCAATCATGGAGTTGCAAAACATCCGCGAGAATCGCAAAGCTGCCCAAAGGTGGAGGATTGAGCTCACTTCATTGAAGCAAGAGATTAATGATGATCGAGAGTCTTGGCTCGAGAGAATCAACATCCACCTAGAGAGGCTGTTGGAAAAGGCCGATAGAGACAAAGCATTGTTGAGGCACATGGCTTTCCATTACAGGGCGCGAGATATGAGTTCCAAGGCACGAATAAGAAATCTGAAGGCAAAATTGAAGAATGCAATAAGGAAGCAAAAGAGGCAAAAAGAGAAAGATCGGCTCTGAATCTTGACCGAAGCCCCTTTTGCCCAGCATGACACTTGATAGAGAAGGTCCAGCCCAAATTTCAAGAAATTTGGAGCAAGTTTTTCATTTTTGAAATTTTTGCACTGAAAAACAGGTTTTGCCTCCCTATGCGCCACGCCACGTGGCGCTCACTTTTGCTAGGGGGCTCTAAATTGCAAAAAGTTTACATCATTGGATTTGGCATGAAAAATCATGACTGCTGGTGCATGGCCAAGAAATTTGGGCAAGTTTTGAGTCCTCGGGAGGTCAAAAACACTCACAAAATGACCGCTCTGCCCCTATTTTTGCTGGGAGATTGTTGTTTTGGAGGGGCAAATGACATCCAAATTAAATAATTCCACTTAGGTTGGAAAGTAGACAGGCAGGGCTTTCTAACGAGATATCTTGGGCTCAATGTGTACTTCAGAAAGATCCTCAAATTCAGCTCCAAAGTGGCGCGACGCATAGAAGATTTGGCGCGGCGCATAGAGGATTTTTGCCCAATTTTTCACCTTCCAGCTCAGAAATTCGGCCAGTTTGACTAGTTTTTCTTTTTGATGTAATTTTGTATCTATCTTGATGTAATTGGATAAACATGATGTAATTTTGGCACTTTTTACTTGTTCTAAATGATTCATTCACTAAGAAGTGAAAATTTAATGAATGAATCAATTTCCTAACATATAGAGGCAAGTTGTTTTGATTGCCTAGATTTTAGTTCCTTGTTTAGAATTGGTTCAAACAGCTCCTAGAATGATGAGCTCGACCCCTAGAGGCATGTGAATGGGTTGAGCTAGTCTATATCATGTAATCTCTTAGTCATTTTCAGGGTTGGACACTTGGGATTGATTTGGCATATCATTGTACATTCTATCTCTGCATTTTTGGCTAAGGAAAGACCAGGGTTTTGCAGCATTGTTTGGGATCCATGTGGCTTTATGTTTTGATGGTGTTCTTCTCTAAGTAATTGTAAGTTCATTAGTGTTATGTGTATCATTTTCCATTCTCTTCTTCTGAATTTGAACAAATGAGTGATCAAGGTAGAATCCATTAACTGTTATGCTCTACCTTTGAATTTGTTTAATTTTCCATGTTTTCATCTATTTAAGGAGAATTCTTGAGACTCTCTTGCTCTCCTTAGCTCCTCACTAGTTTGATCCATCCATTCACTCACTTTAAAGCATCAAAACGATTTCCTTCCTTGCCCCAATCAGAACTCTGCAGAAACTGTGCCTCATCCCTGAGCCCAATTTGCCTTTCCCTGTTTCCAACACAAAACCCCCAAAGAACTCAAATCAAATCCTTGTACTTCATACCTAGCCTAAAATTAGCTTTTATTTCAGTCATCTCGAGCCCCATCGATTGTATTTTGCCGAGATCGACCCGGAGAGAGCCCTCTCCTGCCCTCGTAGGGCTAGCTACGAGGCTGAGCATGGTTTGATGTGGACCTAGAAGCTTACCTTTTCAGCCTGAGGTAAATCTAGGCTCTAATATAGTGGCGAATCCACTGGGGAACAAAATTCTTTGTGTGTGGGTCTTCTGCATTTTATAGACTACAGACAGAGTCTGAAGATTAGCCAGGTAGCCTTCGAAATGCTTTTTCTTTGCATTAGCGCAAGTAGATAAAAGCTACTTCAGTCAATCTCCGGTCTAATCGTATGAACGGAAGTCTTAACCTACAAACGCCCCAGTAGTTTTGACGATTCTAAGCTTTTGGATGATAAGCTTAGGATTTGATAGGCTGAGAAAGTTGTTTGTCCCTTTGATATTTTGAAAATAGCAAATTGGCTTCAAAGAGATATACTAGAGCTAACCCCGATCCAGATCCTCCTCCTGTCTACAAAAATCCCAATTTGATTCCAAGACTTCTTCGTCAAGAGAGCTCCGTAAATCCCATGTTCAAATCCCATTCTTGCCCTGCAATTTTCAAGCATCTTGAAGAGCTTGATTTTGACACACAGTTTGAGTTATCATTGTTTAAAACCAAATCCAAAAATTCTCTTGACTCTATCATCCCAAATCCGGACTTTCTTGCTGCTCTAGAAATTGAAAAATCCAATAAGTCCATTGAGAATTTCATTCTAAGACAGCTCCAAACTGAAATTGAGGCTGCAAATATCATTGATTTCCTAGAAGCTGCATCTACAACTCTTGGAGCTGCCGCAACTCCATCTAGCTTGAGGATTCCCACTAAACCGCCTTTCATTCCCTCAATCCCTGTGCAGCCTATTGTTACATATCAAAGGTCTGAAGTAAATTCGCCTCCAGCTACTCCTTCTTCATCCAAAATTGCTTCTCCTCCGCACACCCCTCCTCATACACCTCACACATCCGGTGCATCCACCCCTCCGACATCCCCAAGACCAAATCCACCAAGAGCCATGGCTGCTCGATTTGCTCCTCTTGCATTACCTCAAGTTTTGGATGACATGCCCGCAGATTATCAGAGTAAGATTCCATTGTTCGATGGCACTCCTCAAAGTGGTCTGGCTCAACAGCATGTGGACAGAATGTCGGATTTCTTTGAGCGGTATGAACTTGATGAAGAAAATGTAACAATGAGACTCTTTGTGCAAACTTTTGGCGGTGAGGTAAGAAAATGGTTCAGAGCTTTGGCAACGGGAAGTATTCCCACATTAGATGAGCTTCAAAGACATTTTTTGGATCGTTGGGGGGTTAAGAAAGATCCTCTTCAAATCACCTATGAATATACCAAGATCAAGTGGAATGTCGGTGAGTCTGTGCAAGACTACTGTATTAGATTCAACGCGGTTTATAATGCAATTCCTGATGATTTAAGGCCATCTAAAAAGTCAGCTTTGCTTAAGTTCCCGGATGGTTTTGATCCTGACATGGCACATCAATTGCGAGAGAGAGATCCAGCTACCTTAGAAGAGATGCAGAAGATTGTTGTTAGTGTTGATGCAAATTTGAATGAAAAGAGAGCTAGATTGAGAGCCGAGAAGAAAGTTTCAATAAAGGAAGAAGCTTCTACATCAGACCAAGTACTCTGCAAGGTAGAAAAGATGATTGAAAGATGGATAATTGACAAGCCTGAACCGCAGATTCGGAATCCTAATTTCCGTGGCCGGCAATAGCCACAATACAGGATCAAATAACGTGAGTAGCGAGCACAAGAACTAGCACCACCACAGCAGCAAGTAAAGACACCTCTTCAGCAGAATTTTGTTGGTCCCGAGTCTGATGATGAAGATAATATAATAGGAGAAGAAAATCACTTCTTTACTCCCGATGATATGCCCACATTTATCACTGAAGATGATGAGTATGCGGAAAATTCAGCTGTACAGAAGGATGAGGATTTTATTTTGGCGAATGACACCGCTCTTGAAGAAGAGTCTGATGAGTATCAGAGAGGTTATATGAATGCTTTGTCCACCCAGCAGCGTCAGTATTCACTTAGAAACATAAATGTTCCCATCAATTCAATCCAGAAGAGAAAAGAAGCTCCAGCATCCAAGAATGAGTCACCTGATGCACAAAGGAAAGAGAAAGAGGCAATCGATCCTAATATCAGCAAATCACCATCAGCAGAAAAATCAAATCAGCCAGTTGTACCAAAGGATAAAGCTGAAAGAAAAGATGTTCCAGCCAAAGAGGTAGAAAATATCTTAACTTTTAGTTTAGAAAATGAAATTTTGAAATTGAAGGTTTCCATTCCCTTGACTGAACTGATGAGGAACAGTGATTATAGAGTTCAAGTCTCTAAAGTTTTGAATTTTGATCCGATGTTTGATATGGTGAGTGTGGAAGATGATCAACCCAAACTGATGTTTGGAACAACATTGAATGGTGAGTCTCCGGACAACGATGTGCCACCTTTTTATATCAGTTTGAGATTGCATGAGTTTGTGTTACATAATGCCATGTTTGATTTCGGTGCTTCCCACAATCTTATGCCGAAAGCTATCATGGAGAAGTTGGGTTTGGATGTCACAAGGAGAAACCATGGTCTCTTTTCATTTGATTCTAGTAGAGTGAGATGTATTGGGCTTATCAAAGACTTGGTCGTAAGTTTCGATCAGATCCCCATGAAGATGTTTTGATGGATGTCATTGTGGCAGACATTCCTCCCAGGTTTGGTATGCTTCTTTCCAGGTCTTGGGGAGCGAAATTGAAAGGAACATTACAACTAGATTTCTCATATGCAACGATTCCTGTGTTTGGCCAAATGAGAAAATTGTATCGGGAACAAAAAATGAAATACATGATTACAAGCAAGGAGAGACCAATTAATCATCCGATTAATTATGTACATACTGATTTAGAGTCTTTTGTTTTGTATTCAGATAGTTTCAATGATATTGATAGTCAATTAGTTGTAGCAGATGATATTCCAAAGATAGCAGAGAATTTCAGAGAAGTTTTGAATAAAGAAGGACAAAAACAGCAGAATACCATTGAGAAATTAGCCAAAGACAATGGACAGCAAGCAGGAAAAACAGAGGTGACAGAGTTTCAGCACCTAGAAGAAGACGAAGAGGGCCTGTGGACCATCAATTTTGATGGTGCAGTGGGAAATGATGGTGCTGGAATTGGTATTTAGGTACGCAGCCCTTTTTCTGCCTCGAACAAAGTGCCTAGTAATGTGCGGGTATGTTCTTGCAAGCTTGCTTTTGATTGTTCAAACAATGAGGCTGAGTACGAAGCTTTGATTACTGGCCTAAAAATTCTAAAGAAGCTCAATGCTAAGAGGATTGTTGTATATGGCGACTCCGAATTGGTGATTAAGCAAGTTAAAGGTGAGTATCAAGCAAAACATCCTCAGATGCGAGCTTACTAAAATGTTGTCCTAGACATCCTGAAATTGTTTTCAGATTATACCTTGACATGTGTGCCTCGTATTCAAAATGGCATTGTTGATGCACTTGCTAAGGCAGCAAGTAATTTGAAGATTCCTACGAACTCAAGTAATAAATTCGAAATCCATGTCAAGCATCGTCCGACTGTCCCAGACAAACAGAGATATTGGCAAGTTTTTCAAGACGATGAGGAGATTGATGACTTTTTGCAAAACGAAGGTAAGTTCAAAGATACCTCAATTGATGTAGAACATGATGATGGTAAAGATGATGTGCAGATCAATCAAATGGAAGTGTTGCAGTTAAAGGATAACATCATTCCTAAAGGCTTGATACCTTTAGAAGAGCTCTTTGATCAAGATGACATAGCCCACAAGCCAACATTGCAGCCAATAGAGAAGGGTGTTGAAGAGGTCAATATCAGAACATCTACAATCCAAAAATGGTAAAATTGTCCAAAGCATTGCCACAAAAGGTAAAGGCCAAATATATCAATTTGTTGTCATCTTTTGCTAATGTGTTTGCTTGGGATTATTCTGACTTGAAGACATATGATACCAATATAATTAAGCACACTATTCCCATTAAGCCTAATCAAAAACCTTTCAGACAAAAGTTGAGAAGGCTAAATCCAAAACTGTTGTAATCAATTGATAAGGAGATAAACAGGTTGTACAAATCAGGAATCATTGTTCCCATCCGATTTTTTGATTGGATCTCTAATTTGGTGCCCGTGCGAAAGAAGACAGGTGAGATTTGCTTGTGTATTGATTTTAGGAATCTCAATAAAGTTTCATTGAAGGATAACTATCCACTGCCCAAAATGGATCATATACTTCAGCGAGTAATTGGAGCGTCTTGAATGTCACTACTCGATGGTTATTCCGGATATAACCAAATTTTGGTCCATGAAGATGACTAGGATAAAACAGCGTTCACCACTCCATGGGGGACTTTTCATTACGCTAAAATGCCTTTCAGTTTGAAGAATGTGGGTGCCACATTTCAGTGGGAAATGGACTTGGCTTTCGCAAATGAGAAGGATGTCTTTTTGGTTGTGTACCTTGATGATCTGACCGTGTTTTCCAAATCAGATGAAGAACACTTGTATCATTTGAAAATTGTCTTTCAAAAGTGCAGAAAATATGGTGTGTCGCTGAATCCAAAGAAGAGCTTGTTTTCCATGGATGAGGGAAAACTACTTGGGCACGTTATCTCAAAAGATGCATTCGTATTGATCCAGCACGTGTGGAAGCGATTCACCAAATTGACCTGCCCCGGAATAAGAAGGAGATTCAATCGTTTAATGGTAAGATGAATTGTCTGCGCCGCTTTATTCCTAATCTTGTTGAACACTTATGAGAGATTACAAACATGCTTAAGAATGACAACCAAGTGATGTGGACGGAAGAGGCTATAAAATCTTTCAACTTAGTCAAATTAGCTCTTTCCTCAGCTCTGGTTCTAATCAGCCCGGACTACAATCAGGATTTTATATTGTTTTCTTTTGCTTCAGAGCATACAATAGTAGCTGTATTAATGCAGAAGAGAGATGAGTATGAAAGACCAATTGCTTTTTTCAACCGAACTATAAGAGATGCAACCTTGAAGTACAACATAATTGAAAGCAAGCCCTTGCACTTTTGAAAGCATTGAAATATTTTCGGGTATATATTTTGCATTCTCATACTTTTGGCTTATGTTCCTAATGCTGCTGTCAAGGATGTTTTAGTGCAGACCGATCCGGAAGGAAGACGAGGCAAGTGGATTGCAACTTTGTTAGAGTACGATATGGAGATAAAGCCCACCAAGCTTGTTAAAGGACAGGGATTGGCAAAGTTAATGGTTGAATCAAACTTGCACGCCTTAGACATAAATCTGATCGTTGTTATGTCTGATGAGAATGAGGAAGGTTCATCAATTCAGGTATCCAAAATGTTTTTTCTTTCCCCGTGGCATTCAGATATCATATATGTGTTGCAAAATTTGTCATCACCACCCGACATGTCTAGAAACAAATATAGAACACTCAAGTTAAAGGCTACTAAGTTTTGTATTTTGAATTCTGCAATTTATTGGAAAGATCCCAGTGGTGTTCTGTTGAATTGTTTGTGTTGGATACCTATACCAATAGGTTTCATATTTCATGATTGGCAAATTCAAATGCCAAATATTCTCTGCTTTGCTGGTACAAAGATCCCATATTTTCAAGGAAAAGCAAGGTGTGTACATGCCTTCATGACTATTAAAGTTTTGATGGATGGTCCAACAGCCTAATCTGGATCATGCCATGTTTCAATTTTCTGTTGTAGAATAGAGAAAGAAATCTGTCCAAACTGTTTAATCTTGGCAGATCAGTAGTTAGGCAGAGAAAATAAGGTTCCCAACTGCTTAATCTGGGGCCTGGGAAGAAATAAGGGTAGTGCTAGATAGGAAATCAAAGAAAGAAGCCAATGGAAAAGAAAAGGCACATGAAGCGTCTGCAAGTCCAAGTGCACCCTCCAAGAAGAAACAAAAAATGCTAGGCAAAATAGTTGGGTAGGTAGATGGGGTTGCAGAAGTGGTGTTCCTTCCAAGCTGAATTTTGCTAATCAAATACAAGGAAAACAACATAGTGAAGCATGTCTAACTTCCCTTTTTCCTGATTCATAACTCATTACTAACCTCCCTTCACAAGGTGTGTTTATAAGAGAGATTCAAGGTTTTATGTTGGTCCCTATGGCCTTTAAAAGCCACATTTCTTGTGCAAAGTTCTTTTCATTTTGATCTACTCTTTAAACTAAGTTATTTTCAAGAAAACTTGGTAATATCACTCCTCATTCACCTTCTCCCTCCATATTAACCTCTAACCTTTATTATCTAGCTCCCTATGTTTCCCTTTCCCTACTATTATAACACCATGGTGTATAAATCCTAAGCATTGTATAAATACCCCCTCCCTGGCATTATAGCCATATGGTTCACTACTAGGGAATTGAATTAACACCTGGCTAAGCTCAAGAACCCAAGCCTAACCTCTTATCTCCCCAGAACTCATTGGCCCATTCTATCCTTCACTTTGCCTAAAAACCCTTAAAAAACCTTTTTGCACCCTTATACCCGCTCAAATGCAAAATATATGCTAAAGCCCACTTTCTCCGCCTTATCCTAAGGTCGGGACCCATTCGCGCTTTTGCATGAAAATTTAATTAAAAACCCGCTTATCCTAAGTTTTTGATACCCTGAGCGATTTTGCGAAAAAATCATTTATAAACCATAGTTTCCGCCCTTTTTCCCAAAGTTTGCGGCTATATATGATTTAACAAAGAAATACATTGAAAACCATTTAAATTCGTTGAATTTCCTAAGGGTCCCGCCGGGCGCTAATATCATGAAAATTATTATTTTAATCCCCGCCCGATGACCGTATCCTCCGTGCAGATCCCTGGCCCGATGACCGTCCGATCAAGCCTTTCTCATCCAACGGCTGACGCTCATGTCGGACCGGCCCCGACGTCCGATAGATATCGTTCGATATCTGTCAAACACTGATGTCACGCGGGGTCCACGCGTCGCCTCCAAATTCCATCGGAGCCCCCTCTGACAGATTCCTCGCCGTATAGGAGGTGGTCCGATATTGCGCCACCTGTCTGCCAACGTCAGCGCTGCCTAGCTGTCTGCATCATCACCACGACCGCACGCCCCGCCCACCACTGGTCCACCTGTCTGCCATCTCACCACCCCCGTGGACCACTCACAGGCCGCCACGTCACCCCACCCTGACCCACCTGGTGACGTCATGCTGACGTCATTTAAAAAAGGCGCCAATGACCCGAAAAAGCCATATTTGTCAATTTTTGCGCGTTTTTTTTGCACTTTTTGCAAAAAACATTGTTGCGCCCTCTGCATGCGTTTTACGACCAAAACTTCACCAACCTGCTCGAAACAACCAGGAGATCTTCAACGCGCCTACCCACCTGCTTTTCCGACCCAGGCCATCGATTACCAGGTATTTGTCCATGCAAACTTCTCTAAAAACCTGGTTTTTCTCTTTAATAACAAAAAATCACTTTGAGCACAGAAAACGCATAATTCACCAGAAAATTTCCTGCACCCAGCTCCCTCTTGAAAAGTTAACGGTCGAAATTCACTAGCCGAGCCATTTAGACTGAATTTTCACTGAAAACCCACATTTTTCGTTCGTGCAGTCGTGAACTAAAACCTGGAACCTACACTCAATTGTTGAGAAAGGTCTGTTAAAGACTAATATTTGCCTTCTCAAGGGATTAATACAGTATTCCAATTGCTGCAGACTTGCCCTGTTACCCTGCATTTTTCAATTTTACCTCTTTACTCAGGCAGTGCTCTTTACTATTGCCCAGTCTAAGAAACAGCAGTTTATTTACAAAACAAAATCCAAGTGACCATGGAGACTCCAGTTGCACCAGTGGCCCTCAATGTTGCTCCATTAAATGCCCCTCAGAGAGAGCTGGAGTGGCAGGATTTGGCAGACCTGGACTACCAAATCTCAGAGGACTCCTCATCAAAATGCAAGTTCCACCTTCACCTGCTGAATGAGCTTAAGGCCAAACATAAGGATGGGATAGACATACTAGGCATTTGGGATTCCTTCCTCCCAATATTCAAGCTCCCTCAGGTCAACCAGTTCCCTGACCTGATTCATCTATGTGCTGTCTTCTATGACCCCATGCAAAGGGCTGTGCTTGACCCTACAAGTGCAGTGGTATTCTACATGACCCCTGAGGCCATCAGAGAAATGCTGCAGTTCAAGACCCAGAAGGAATTGGTCCCCTTGTCCGTAATGGACTTGATCAACCAAGGAGCCAAGATACTAACAGATGCACAGATCCTGAAGCTCAATCAATTGTTCATTACA
>APFE030249467.1:319096-330491 GCA_000404065.3 Pinus taeda
CCTCTAGCAGATTTAACCATTTATCTATGGCATCTGCGTCTATCTGACCCTTGAATATGGGGATTTAAAAATTAACTTGTACCTTAAAGGGCGTGGCGTTTCCAGAGTAGCTGCTAGAAGCTGATGCATCGCCTCTGGGTGGCCGTTGAAGGATTTGCGCAGAGTTATCCATCATCGCGTTCCTTTGTCGCTCTAGCGCTTCTTCGAGCAAGATTTTGATAGGATCTCCTGCCCCCTCATCTTCCTTCTCATCCGCCATGGGAGGCCGTCAAGATTTGCGAGGCTGGTCTTGTAAAGGTTCGACCAGTTCAAGCCCTAACTCCTTATATCCCGACCTCGTTGGGCACATGCTTAGAAAAAAGAGAAAAAGCAGACCACTCTGATACCACTGATCCGGATTCAAATAGGAATGCAATAAAATACAGAGATAACCATATACACAAAGATGCAGTGGAAATAATACTTCATTTCATTAATGGAAAATACTGAAATATGCTTATAACCAGAAATGGAAATAAACCAGCTCGGGCGATGGTAGCTTATCTTTGAGAAGAGATGTGTGGCTACATGCCTCTGAACTGTGTTACAATGAGGCTCGAAGGCCTATTTATTGTTGAGAAACAATGGAAAACCTTTCACATTCCAAAACCTAACCCTAGAAGATGAAACGCCCAATTGTGGGCCCCATTTTGGGTAAATTGGTACATTAATTCCCCGGGGTCGTAGCTTTGGCATACGATCTCCGTTTGATGTGTATGATAGCTCATTAGAAAGATCTATCCGAGAAATACCACTTTGGGAAGGGAAACATCAGTCCATGGACCCATGTTGCCCCTAGATTTCCCAAAAAATGTCATTTAGGGCCTCAAAATGGCTTCGGAAGTTCAGGACCCAAAAAAAAACTGCTAAAAATAGTAAATTGTGCTACAATTATGGAAACTAAAAAACTGAAAGAGACAGTTGCGGGGGTCAAAATGGGATAGGTGGGTGGCCACCAAAATCCACTTGGATCACCTCACCCAATGGTTTGGGTAATGGAAGAACTTCTATCACCATCTCTTAACAGAACCCCGATGCTCTCCCGCCTTTAGGTCCCCAGTTCGTAATTCAAATTACCTTCTAACTTCTACCCTGTCATTCTGACCAATCTCGTGAAGGGAATCTACTTCCACTAATCTAGAGGCTCCTTTGACTAAGGTTTTGACCATTTTGAAGATAAGGTTGTACCAACGTTTCCCATAATTTCATGGCCTCCTACTGTTAAGCTACAACAAGGCCTTCCTACTCCTTCCTTCCATGGCTCAGTCTAATGCTTCTGACTCTACATTGCACAATGCCTTAGAAGGAAGACTTAACAACCCTCCCAACTTCCATCTCCACTATTGGACGGGCTTTCCTAAACTAGCCTTGTCAACAAGGAATTTACCTCAAGATCCTGGTAGACCTCTACATGAGACTTACAGGTTCACCATGATGCTCTTAGTTGGCTAGGGAAATTTATAATGTTATCCATTTTGATCTTGAGTGATTGGTTCTCTAACGAGTTCCTGACCTGCGAGTCTACACATTCCATGAGGAGGAAATTCCCCCTTGGGAGGCGTAGGCACTCTTGCGTGGATTACCTACCATAAACTTGGCGTAGACTCCAGGGAGGATTCAACCTGACCTGCCACACGCTAATGGTGTCAAGCCTGCAAATAGCTCCATGTCAATAAGGAGAGCCTTCAAGTTCCATAGCCATCACTTTATGACGCCAACAAAAGATATACATCTTGCTAAAAATGCAAGGTTGAAGGACATTTGGCAAAATTTGGTGGCTCAACTGGTATCAAGGAAAACTCCCTCAAATGTTAAATTCATGCTTTTCAAGCAACATAGAAACTTGCAACGTGACCACGAATGACTCAAGAATGAATACAAACCCTTTTATTCAAAAGGTATCTCTCTTTGTAATATTGCATTAATAAATGGTCACAAAGCCCACTATTGACCCAGGATTTCATGGCTTGACGTTGTATTATGACTTGGTCTTAGTTATGATGTGATTAATATGCTTTATGTACCAGTTATTCTGTGCCTTTCTTTCAACATTTGTTAACATATTTCTGTTTTTCATCTTCCTTACACATTCAAGCATATATTCCACACATATACAAACATAGAAGTAACCATTTAATACATCACACAACACATAAGGAATATAATGCATAAGTGAGTCCTCGTCAGTATAATGTAGTGCCTACATTCAAACCATTATCCATAAACACAGTAACATCATTCTTAATACATTAAACAGAATACACAGTTACTCATCTTGGATTAGGCAGGGCAACTAAGTCTAGGACAAGGACTCTCCACCCAACTGTAGACAGTTGCAACCACACTTACTTGTAGTCGTCACCCTCGAGCCAGATTCCAGATTCTAGGGGGACGCTCGCTTTAGGGACTAACTCGCCAATCTATCGTTGAATTTTGGGACTCCAGAGGACCTCCTTCCTTAATCCCACCAGTTGGCAGCTCAGTGCTTGGATGACATTGGGAGTCCAGAGGTGCCCAACCTCACCCCCAGTTGCTCACACGGTGATTCACCCCCTTCTAGGGAGTCCATAATCCATTGTGTCATTTGGGCATTAACTATTAGTCTTGATTCCTATCTTCCACAGCTTCTGCTTCAGGATGGCCTCTTCCCATGTTGTTTTAAAAGTTCATGTAATCGAGTTAATAAAGGCAAAATAAGACCAAGGTCATGGAACACGTATTCCAAGTTGAATGTTGGGAAAAAACATCCTAGTGAGTGTTCATTGGTTTATTATGACTAATGTAAATTGGGAAAGGCAATCGAAAAGGCTTTGAAAAGGAAAAGAGTCATTAATTGGCATTTATTAATGAAATAATTGAAATTAGGAGAAAAATAAGGTGAAAGGTCGCAAGTTGCACGTGAGGAGGAAATTTAAGGGAAAATAGAGAAAATTGAAGAAAATGAAGTCCTCATTAATCAAAAGTATTTTGATGATCAATTCACAACTTTTGATAGTACAACCTTTTTTCAGTTTAATTATGGAGCTCTCTCTCTATTCTCTCTCTCTCTCACATACTCTTGCACACTTAGAGCATTCTTGGAGCATAGGAGAAAGGAAGGCAAAGGAAGGAAAAGGAAGAAAAGATCAAATAAGGAACAGTTGGATCAAGCGACTACAATGAGATTACTTGTAGGTATCGAGTTCCATGTATGATTTCCTTACTATTTTTGGCATGCATGGTACATGCATGTGTATTTGGTTCTCTTAATATCACTGGCATGGGTTTTTCTAGTTGTGACATTGGTTTCATCCTTGCCTTTCCATTTCCAAGTAGTCATGGTGTGAAGGGGTTCTTTCATTCGGTTTAGCTTTGTATTTCCACATATTTTTAGAATCGGTTGAGCTAATCTCGGGGAAAATCCCCAAGGACCTAAGAATCTCTTAACAAGTAATGGCGGGATACATGGTAAATCCTGAGGGTGGAGATGGGAAAATTCCTCAAGGTATAAGAAACTTATTTCCAAGCTCCCTCTTAACCAAGGACCTGTATCAGCTTCTCATGTGGAGATCCTGATACAACCAGCTCCTTGAAGAGCTCCTTCCTTCGATGTCATGAATTTCCTCTTCATTAAGGAATCTTCATCTTTGGAAACTTCTTTATAGGGCATAGATCATCCATGACTTTTATCCATGAGTTAGTCATGTCTTTAACTCAACAGGAAGTGATCCAGCAGATTTTCCATCTAGATTTGCTTCATGTCATTCTGATTTCATGCCATATTTTCTGGAAGGATATTACATCCTTTTATATGGTCTACTTGGAAGTCATCCATAGATTTCCCTTTGGCAATCCTACATAAGCCCATTTAGATATTAGTTAAAAAATAAATGAACACTTTAAATCAAAATTACATTTGTGATGATTTGTCACCATGACATCTTCTTGTAGGTATCATCATCCCGCATGCAGATTGACACATTTCCCATTGATATCCATTGTCAAGGGTCTTTATCTTTTCCCGACTTCTATCAGAGTCTTGACACCCTTTCAGGATATCTTCTAGTCGAATCTTCGTAGAATTAGGATGTTGAATGTCTTCTACCTTCGTTGCATATTATCACGATCTCTTCCTATATTTTCACACACTCATCATACCATCATCCCATGAATTCCACAAGTTGGAATTTTTGATGAAACACTTGCTTCCTCTCTAGATCAGTGAATACTCCAATGAGGATTCCATCTTGCACATCCTTATTCAGAAAATGTTTCCCTTTTAAATCGATGTATGATGAGACTTGTCCTAGATGACTTCTTCCTTTGATCTTTTAACGAGGTCACCAAGAGCCATATCCTTTAAAGTTGACCATCAAACATCCTTCATGTTTCCTATGGTGATGTCATGATCTCTTGTCTCTAATGCTTCCATGATGACACAATGCATCTTATTATTTATTATAACCATATCTATAACATAAGATTTAGAAGTTATGTCAAGACCCTTTATGAATGAGAATATCTCAGACATAGTAGAGATCTCTTACTTCCTTTTTTCTTGGACTTCTTCTTTTCATATTCCTCCACTTTTTCAGTGATATGAGCTTCTTTTCTTCTTTTGATATTGTCCCTTTAGGACAATATTTCCTATAAAGTCCATAGTCTTTACTTCCATAGCATTGAATCTCAGTTATGCTCTTCTTTCTTTTGTGAGGACCATAATTTTCCAAACTTCCCTTTCTTTCCTACAAATGTTTTAGTCCAGTAAACTTCAACACTTTTTCCCCCAACTTCTCTTCTTCTATCTTGCATAGAAACCACAAGTTGTTGAATGAGGTAACTTTCTTATCCCCATGGAAATTTGTTACCTTGTTCATCAGTCAGTGTGTTTAGAACAATGATGATTATCTTCTTATCATCTCTCCCAATCTCACAGTTGAGATCTTATGAAGATATCCCTTTATTATTTGATACCTTCAATTTTGTGTAGATCAGATCTAAGTCATGCGACCTTCTTTACCGCATCTCCAGAGAACATTCTTACGAGATTATCATATCTCTTTGATGTCTCCAATATTGCTATATGAGGGGACCTTTCATAAGAATCCCTTTCCCTAAATTCAAAGGAGACCTTTTTCATTGATGCACTCAATGACTTCACTTTCTTCGAGGACTATGTCTATCCTCCTTTTTCATGCAAGGAATTTCGATGACCCAGCCAGCTTATAGATCTCCTTGCAAACACAAAGTCATTTTACCAAATTTATTTAAAGAATGAAATATACTTGCTTGACAAGTGAAGATGAAATATTAATCATGATCACTTTAATGATGGTTGAAGAAGATGTATTAGTGCTCCCTCTTGGATGATCTTCTTCAAAACGAAAAATCCTTTCTTTAATAGAGAAATTTACTCCTTTTGATGAGGATAATTTGTTGCTTCCTCGGATGATCTTCTTCAAGGACAAGGAGAGGATCATAACTTGCTTTATAACCTTGAAGATGATGATAATGCCTTCTAGCCTTCAAGATACTTCGACTTCTTCGGTAGTGAATGAGTGAAAATTAGATTTGCTTCTAGGGTTTCAACTTTCTTCAAGATGATGTGACATCTGTATTTAAAGTTCTTCGAGCTATCTTGCTTTGTATATAACTTGATGATGACTAGAGGATCCAAAAACTTTTGTTGCTGTAAACTGCTTCTTCAATCTAGGGCTTTATTCTTCAATGTAGATCTTGATCTTTTTCTTTGATAGCTTTTGACTTGCTTAGATGCCTTTCTTGAAACTTGATCCTTGAGTGTCTCTTTGATTTGATTCCCTTCCTTTGACTTTAGCACCTTAACTCTGATACCGTGTTGAGAAATACAGGGCATTAGAATTAGTTGATTTCTCTTCTTTGGTGACTGCTTCTAAATGCTTTTTACTTTATTACATTAAGACCTTATTTACGTTAGATTCTTAGTGTTCTCCTTCATTAAACAATAACGAATGCAAAAACATAAATAGATAAGAGACACAACATGTAGGCTATGAGCCAGGGCCAAAACCTCTCACTTTTTGAGAGGAAAACCTACACAAATTCTTCTTCTAGAAATTCCAATTGATGAATGCCAAGATCAAGACCCTTAACCTAGTAACCTCTCCAAGATCAAGACACAAGTTCTCTCGACAGTCAACCTTCTGCTTCGCTCCTCTTCCACTTCGATCTTCTTCATATGTAGACCTTCTCCGAGACCTTGTCACATTTGATCTTCTTCCAAGATCATCACCATGGTATAGCATCGATACAGTGAGAGGATGTCACTGTGATATCATAGAAATCTTGCCAAGTTTCTTTGCTTCAGTTTGAAATATGACCTTTGTAATTACATCGAAACAGAGAGAGACCCTTCTTATACTTATGTCGAACTGTGATTACTATAATATTTACTGAATTTACTGCTTGTTGTATCAAGAAAGAGTTTCACCTTTGTCACTATAATTTGAACTTGTTGTTCTTCTGTCACTGTGATGCATCAATCTGAACTTTGAAAAGGATCTCACCTTTTGTTGACTAGGATTAGCCTTCTTCACCTCTTCATTGTCCCTTTCATCCGAACTTGTCTTCTGTGTTGCCCATCCGAAAAAATCAGAGAAATGTGACCAAAGTTTTGTCCGTGTGGAATAGGTTGAGGTGCCTATTTATAGTGGTTTGTCCATCATATTAAGCTGAAATGAACTTATGAATAGTTGTGTGTTCAAACTATGAGCCGACATGAGTTTGTTACTCCTTTTTGAAGCCGAGAGGACAAGGAGGACTTGTGCTTATCATTGGAGGGCTATTTGACAATACTAATGACCCATATACATTTGACACATGCCCAAGAAGGGCTCTTCATACATGACATTGACTCTTTGATTTTTAATGACAAATCCTAAAGCTCTCAATGGGAGCCATCTAAAATAAAATCACTTTCTCATGAAACCCATGAAGCAAGGCTTACAAAAATAATTTTATTTTCTTCATTACATCATTTACAAAAGCCATAATTACATGTCATTATGAAGATCGAACATAGTTAACACAAAATTATAATCTTCCTCTTAAGAAATTTGTTTTTAGCTGTCAATTTCTTACTTTTCTTATACCATAAACCAAGATGTAGTAGCATATTGTCATTTTGGGTTATTTGGTTTCAATTATGTGTTTTTACTATTTCATTCTCCTGCTTCAAATGTCTACTCAATATTTCCAATTCATAAATTTCTTGCTTTAGGGTGTCTTCAACTTGGAGTTCTCCTGAAATATTAGAATGAATTGCTTGATTTTCTTCTTGGTTTAAGGATGTTACGTCCCTATAATACTAGTGTATTCCCTTATTATTATTTTCATTGTACCCATTATTGTTATTATTGTGCCCATGTGGTCCCCATATTGTTATTATTATGCCCCATAGAATCCCACTATTGTTATTGTTGTGCCCTTACATTATTATTGTTATGTCGTCTCTAATTATATTGTGACCCTTAGACCCCTATATATAGAAAGGAAGTCTTTTCATTTGTATCGTCGAAGAATTGTTCATTTGGATAATGCAAAAGGAGGTTTCCCCCTCAAAGAGGCTATGTTTTAAGTCGTTGATCTATCTCTTTCTTCTATTTTGTGAGCTGGTTGCATAACAATTGGTATCAGAGCTTTGATTCTAGGGTTTCGCGGTGTCAAACAGGTCATCGTGGAATTTTCACTATAACCTTTTTTTGGCAAAGCTTCAGAAGCTGAAACTAAAACCCATTTGAGAAAAAATCACGATGAACCATGTGACTGAATTTCAAATATTTTGTCACTATATTTTCGGAGATATGAACTGAGGAAGTTAGGGTTTTTGCAGGCTCCCGAATTGGACCTCAAACAGGTCAGCTTGGGAAAATCATGATAACTTTCTTTCTAAGCATATGATTCAAATTTTGTAAAAAGTGACAAAAAGAGGACATACTTTATTTTTTTGGGTATCAGTTTCATAACATAAGGTGGAAATAGTTACGCATGTCATGTCGTACAAGTTTGCTCTACTGAACTAGTCTATAATTAGGTCATCGCGGGAGATTGAGCATAACTCTTTCTTCAGGGATCCAATTGCGGTCAAACTTGCAGGATTGAAAAGACGCCTTAGAGGGATATCACAGGCCAAAATTTCAGAACTTGGAGATCCGAAATTATAGAGTTACATGCATTTCAAGATCGAGCTCATACAAAGCGACAAAAATAAAATAAAAAATAAAAATAAAAATGTGTGTAGTTTATTTTTAAATTTGCATAAGCCTTGTTTGAGAAAGTAGTTTGAAGTGATTCAAAGGGAATTGTGAAGCATAATTATCATTCATTGCTAGCTCGAAGAAAGAAAATGGAAACACCTAGTAAGAAACATGAAATCTCTATTATGACACATGAAGAAGAGGAAGAAATGCAATATGATATATCAAAGTTACGAGACCAAGTGCAACAAATTTCGCTCTCACAAAAAGTTACTGAAGCTAAGATGGATGGTTTAAATAATGAAATGGAAGCTAATATGGATGGCATGGAAGCTAAGATGGATGGTATAGAAGCAAAACTTAAAGGCAACATGGAAGATTTGAAGATAGATTTGACAAAGTTGCTACAATAAATTCTTATTAATGGTGAAAGGGTAGTAAAGGAAACTCGTGATGATAACAAAAGAAATGTTAGTCATCATTTCATAGATTCTAAGGTTGGATTGAAGACCCACCATGTTCCAAAGATTGATATGAGGAAGGTTGATGGCAAGGATCTCGTAACATGGATACTACAGATGGAGCAATATTTCGATCTCCATAATGTGCAAAGCACACAAAAGTTACGCATTGCAACTTTATATTTGGAACCCAATAAGTTTGTATGGTATCGATGACTTTGCTGTCGTGAACAAATTGTCACGTGGGAAATTTTTATGGAAGAAATGATAGCACATTATGCAGATACAAAAAACAACACCTTTTTTAGCCAATTGATAAATCTCAAACAAAAGGGTTCAATGGTGGACCACATTGAGGACTTTCAAAAATTGAATATAAGGGTAAAAGATATTCCAGAGGAGCATAGGATTGATGTGTTCATAGGAACTTTAAAGGATAACATCCAACATGAGGTTCACCTTTGGGAACCTGATTCATTGGAGAAGGCATTCAGGTTGGGCAAGAAAAATTGAAAGCAAAATTATGGCAACAAGGAAGCCTACCACTCACAACTATAAAGATGGAATGTTGTTGCCCCTAGCCTTCCACACATACAATGGTTTTGACACCACAACAATTTGAAGAAAAATTAGCAAAAGGGCTTTGTTACAGTTGTGATAGCTAATACACTGAAGGTCATTAAGTGTGCTGAGAAGAAACTATTTTACATAGATTGTGAAGAGGATTGAAGAAAAGGAACAAGAAACATCAAAAGAAGAGGATACACACCAAGAACAAAACCCCTAGAGAAAGAAGAAATGAATCCAACCATATCTTGTAATGCATTGGTCGGAATTACCACTCCTCAAACTATCAAGATAGAAAGGACATATCAAGAAGAAAAATGTAAACATGTTGATTGATTCGGGTAGTACCCATAATTTTATTCATTGTAAAAGATAGCCAAGGAATTAAATTTCTTCCTATATCTAGCACCAGAGAGTGTCAAGTGATGGTTGCAAATGGAGGAACCATAAATTTCTCTATAAAGTGCCATAATATCAAGCTATCCATGGGAGAATATGTGTTGAATAGTCCAATGATTTCCATTACAATGGGTGGTGCTGATGTTGTACTAGGAGTCCAATGGCTACAATCTTTGAGCATGATAACTTTTAATTTTCAAGAAATTTGTTTTGGAAGGAAAGGAAGTAGAATTAAGGGGTATCATAAGGGAATCGGGAAAGATAATCAACTCTAACGGCATGACAAAGCTTCTAAAGAAAGAACAACGAGGCGTAATTGCACAATTATGTTCGTTAGAGGTTCCCACATTGGAATCATCTATTTCTCCAAATCCCCAAAAAGACTTGGACAATCATTCCAGGGTATTTGAGACTCCCAAAGGCCTCCCACCTATTCATGATCACGATCATGCTATTCATTTGATTCTAGGAAGTGTTCCTCCAAACATCAGGCCTTATAGATATCCCTATGCCCAGAAGATTGAAATTGAACGTATGGTTGCAAAAATGCTAGAGGTTGGTATAATTCAACCTAGTCAAATTTCCTTCTCTGCTCCAGTAGTATTGGTGCACGAAAAGGATGGATCATGGCGCATGTGTCCAGATTATAGGGAGCTCAACAAGATCACTATTAAAGATAAATTCCCCATTCCTGTCATTGATGAATTATTGGATGAATTGCATGGATAAATTTACTTCACCAAGTTAGACCTTCATTCAGGATATCATCAAATCAAAATGAAGATTGAATATTTTCCGAAAATAGCATTTAAAGCTCATGAGGATCATTATGAATTTTTGGTCATGCTTTTTGGCCTTACCAATGCACCTTCTACATTTCAAGGTTCGATGAATCCCATTTTCAAACCCTTAGAAAATTTGTGTTAGTATTTTTTGATGATATACTAATCTACATCAAGTCTTGGAAGGACCATGTTCAACATGTTGATAGAGTGCTCAAACTATTGGAGGAGAAACAATTATATGCAAAATCCTCCAAATGTTTCTTTGGAGTACGAGAGGAGGAATATTTGGGTCATATTGTATCTCATGAAGGTGTTAAGGTATACCTTAGCAAATTAAAGCCATTAAGGAATGGAAAATCCCCACATCCATAAAGCATCTACGAGGATTTATTGGGTTGACAGGTTATTATCGCAAGTTTGTTAAGAATTATGGGAGAATAGTGGCACCTCTAACAACATTACTGAAGAAAGATGCATTTTCTTAGACTTCATCAACAACGAAGGCCTTTGAACATCTTAACAATGCAATGTGCCAATCACCAGTCTTAGCTATGCCAGACTTCACAAAAACCTTTATTGTGGAATGTGATGCCTCGGGAAATGGAATTGGTGTTGTTTTAATGCAAGAAGAAAGACCCATTGCTTTCGAAATCCATCCAATCAAAGGAAAATATTTACACAAATCTATTTATGAGAAGGAAATGTTGGCAATACTACATGCACTTAAGAAATGGAAAGCTTACCTAATGGGAAGGCACTTCAAGGTAAAAACAGATCATGATAATCTTAAATACTTTTTAGAACAAATATTATCATTAGAAGAGCAACAAAAATGGGTCACGAAGATGTTGGATTATGACTTTGAAATCATCTACAAAAAAGGGAAGCAAAATGTTGTTGTAGATGCACTCTCAAGAAATGATGAGGATGT
>APFE030249467.1:330511-341828 GCA_000404065.3 Pinus taeda
AGCATTGCTTTGTGCCATTTCTATTATCCAACCAAATTGGATAAATGAAGCAAGGGATGAATGGAAGAATGACAAAGAAGTGTGGGCACTCATTCAAAAGTTGCAGCAAGATCCTAGTACATCATATACATTTAGCTGGAAAAATGATTCGTTATGGTACAAATATCGCTTACACCTTTGTAAGAATTCCCAACTCAAACAAAAGATTCTTAGGGAATTGCACAGATATCCCTTAGGAGGGCATTCAGGATTTTTAAAAACCTACCACAGGGTTAAGAAGGAAATTTTTTGGGATGGCCTTAAATCTGATATTCAAAAGTTTGTGGCGGAATGTTTCATGTGCCAACAAAATAAAGTTGAGACAATTAAGACCTCGGGTCTATTACAACCTTTATCCATTCCAAGTCAACATTGCGAGGAGGTTTCAATGGATTTTATCAGATTTACCGAAGTCTGAAGGAAAGGGTGTCATCATGGTGGTAGTTGATAGACTTACCAAGTATGCACACTTTTGTGCATTATCTCATCCATTTAAAGCCAGTACAGTTGTTACTGCATTTACGGAAACCATTCAAAAGCTACATGGAAACCCAAATATTATTATAAGTGACAAAGATCCTATTTTCACTGGAAATTTTTTGACAAAATTATTTTCTTGTTTGGGTACTCAGTTAACTCATAGTTCATCTTATCATCCTCAATATGAAGGGAAAACTGAGATAGTGAACAAATGTTTGGAAGGATATCTTCATTGCTTTGTATCTGATAAATAGACACAATGGGTCAAATGGTTGCCTCTCGCTAAATGGTGGTATAACACTTCCTTCCATACTGCAACAAAATGACCCCATTTATGGCGCTTTATGGATATCATCCACCATCCATCAAATCATATTTAAGAGAAAATTCTAAGGTTCAAGCAGTGGAATATCACATCGAGCATCGACAAAAAGTTCTACAACTCTTAAAGGATAACCTCACTTTGGCGCAAAATAGAATAAGACCATAGGTAGATCAACATCACAATGAAAGAAGTTTTGATGTAGGTGACTAGGTATTTCTATGGCTACAACCATACAAAGAAATGTCCCTCAAGCAAGTTAACAAGGATAATAAATTATTACCAAAGTATTATGGTCCGTACAAGGTGTTGCAAAAGATTGGAACTATGGCATACAAATTGGAACTTTCTGCATCTTCTCGAGTGCACCCAGTTTTCCATGTTTCATGCTTAAAGAAGGTTATAGGTGACAAGCTCCTAGTTCAAACAATATTGCCAGAGCTTGATGAGGAAGGAAAAATCATATTGGAACCTGAAGCAATCACAGAAACAAGAACTAGACAGCGGCTGAATCTTTCAATTTCATAGTATCTCATCATGTGCAAGAACTTCCCCGTTGAAGATTCTACATGAGAGGATGAGAATTTTATACAGAAGCATCCAGAACTACTCAAGCATTGAGGACAACACTTTTTTGAAGGAGAGGGGCATGTTAGGTCCATATAATACTAGTGTATTCCGTTATTATTATTGTCATTGTACCCCTTATTATTATTATGCCCATGTGGTCCTCATATTGTTATTATTGTGCCCCATAGAAGCCCACTATTGTTATTGTTGTGCCCTTACATTATTATTGTTATGTTGGCTCTGATTATATTGTGACCCTTAGACCCCTATATATAGAAATGAGGTCTTGTCATTTGTATCATCGAATAATTGTTCATTTGTGTGATGTAAAGGAGGTTTACCCCTCGAAGAGGCTACATTTTAAGTTGTTGATCTATCTCTTTCTTCTATTTTGTGAGTTGGTTGCATAAAAGAGGATAATTAAACAACTTTACTTGTAGCTCTTATTTCCAAAGACTCTATATAATCATAAATTTTCACACTGGACAAGATCCATCTAAGGTGTTTTCCTAACTGTTGGACTAGAGATTGGTGATGAAAATGGCGATGGAAGTGTTGGTGATGGAACTCTAGGTTCCATTTCTTCTTCCTCTAAATCGACAAATTCTAGGGACTGTCGAGGTTGTTCATGCAGTGTTTTATTGAGCCCTGCACTTCTTCTGATGGTAGATGATGGTTTAGATGGTGATTTAGTAGTAAGGGGTTGCTTTTTAACCTTTCCTTGCTATGTTTTCTCTTGCTCTGTTTTCTTTTTGGAATAATTTTCTTCCTTAGTGTTGGTTATATTTCTTGGAACATTACTAGCCATCTTTCTTAAGCTACAAAGTAGGAAATATGGTAGGTTAATTTCATTCCTGACAATAGAATTTATCATTAAGTGTGCATGATAAAAGAACATGTTATTGAATCTTCCTTCACAAGTTATAAACTTTTGAATGATCAGTAGAAAAATCCTCCATTTATTCTTCAAAGCTGTAACTGGTATTACCTTTTTAAACACAGAAATGTCCATACCTGGATTCTTGAGGAAAAATTTCCATTCTTTTTCTTCAATTTTTCTGTTCTTGAACCAACTCTCTCTGATTCTTGGTAATCCTATAGCTTCTGCTATGAAAGACTCTGTCAACACCAACTTCATGTCTCCAATTTCTGTTTCAATGCCATCATATTCCCTAGCAAAATATTTTGTCAACTCTTTCTCGTGCCCATCAAATTTCTCCACGAATGCTAGTCACCGTGCCTGCTACAACAATTGTTTAACCTGTGGGTATCCTTCAAGAAACCTAATCCCATTTGGCTCTAATGTTACAATGGCCCCCATGTTAGAGAAGCTTAGCTTGTTATTGTTCTTTCAACAAGGTTAAGGAGTGGAAGAAATTTGAGTATGGGTTGAATCAAGGAAACAATGTTTAGGTGAGGGCGGTCTCGGAAATAAAACAAGGCTAAGTGAAATCGAAGTGTCTCAACATGAAGTGAAATGATGAATGGAGATGAGAGGGTGAATTTCGAATTATATCAAGGTTCATTCCCGATTTGGTTGACAAGACATAGGTATTTTCGTTAAAATCAAAGTCGTGTGGGAATAATTAAGGGTAATCATTATTCAGTATGGCAATAGCAACGATTACTCATCATTTATTTCGTAATTCAATTGTTTTACCTTTATTATATAACTTAATATTTACATACATTTGATCCTTTGTCTCACTGATTTTGATTTGTCTTTTGTAGGTTGTCAAGTTGCTCCAGCTGCAATCTTCATGAATTTGCTTTAACCACGATCTCCATTTGTCGTAGTCACAATCTGACATGTGAGCTGCATAATTCTATTAGAGCTGCATATTGTTGACAATTTCGTAGCTGCTTTATTTTCAAAAGAGAAAAGAGGGCTAAAAATAAAATGGGACTAGAATAGGGAAAAAATAATCTAAGCTGCCAAGAACTCTTGGTTTTCAACCTGGATTTTCTGTATAAACATGCCAACAATGTTGGTTTTCATGTTTATACAGTTTTTTTTATTATGAAAAAAAGTAGAAGGCTATGTTGGAGAGGAAGAAGAATCTTCCCTGACCAACTTCAAATCAGGATTATCTTGCATATTTCTTATGAATTCTTCCCTTGTTAATGGTTTATGATATATTCGTAATCTATGACCATTTACAAGGAATGTTACTTTTTCTTCATCAATGGTTCTGATTCTGACTGTCCCATTATCAAAGACAGTTTCAATCTCATAAGGACCAAGTCAATGAGTTTGAAATTTTCCTTGAAAATCTTTAAATTTTGAATAAAAAAGCAATTCCCAATTGCCAGGTTGAAATTTCATTTCTTTGATAAACTTATCATGCTACTTCAATCTTTGTTTCTGGACTATATTGTTTCTATGAATAACATCTTGTCGTATCTCATCAAGTTCATTCAGTTGCTCCATTCTCTGTCTTTAGGGTTATAATAAATCAATACCCAGTTTGGCTATTGTTTTAAAAGTCTTTATCTGGAACTCAATAGGAAACAATATATGCTTTCCATAAACAAGTTCATAAAGAGTGTGTCTTGTTGTATTTCTCCATGTGGTATGATATGCCCATAAAGCTCTTGGAAGCTTTTTTTCCCAATCCCTTCTATGCAAATGCACAGTCTTGGTAAGAATTGCTTCAATTACTTTATTGGTAGATTCAACTTGTCCATTGGCTTGTGGATGATATGGAGTTGACTTCCTATGTTTGATTTTGTACTCCTCCATTATCTTTTGTACCAACTTGGATGTAAATTGAGTGACTTGATCTGTCACAATTTCCATTGGGACACCAAAACGAATGAAAATATCCTCAAAAAGAAATAAAACTACAACATTTTCAGTAGAAAAAGAAAGTACTTTAACTTCTACCATTTTGTGACATAATTTGTACAAACAAATATGTACATTTTTTGTCTTGACAGTGGATTGATTGGACCAATAAAATCCAACACCCATTTTTCAAAAGGTTCAATAAGTACCTGAGGTTGTAGAGGCATTTCATCTGAAGGAACAAGTTTCCCCATTCTCTGACAACTGTCACATCTCTTGACATATTCCTTGGCATCCTTAAAAAGAGAAGGCCAATAATATCCTAAGAGAAAGACTTTATAAGTAGTTCTTTTATTAGCGAAATGTCCTCCACATGTTTCATCATGAAAAACATTTAATATCTCTAGTACTTCATCCTCTATAACACATCTTTGAATGATTACGTCAGGTACTGTCTTGTACAATTCTTCATATATCAATGATTAAGATGCACTAGCTTGATTAACCTTCATTTTATCTTGAGGAGACAAGTATGATGGTAACTTCCTTGTAGCCCAATAGTTAGCAATATTTTCAAACCAAGGAGATTTAATAGATACTACAAAAAGATATTCATCAGGAAAATTATCTTCTATAGGAACATCATTATTATCATTTTGGATTCTAGATAGAAAATCAACAACTATGTTTTGTTTTCCAGATCTATCCAAAATAGTAATAATGAATTCTTGTAATAAAAATAGCCATCTTGTTATTATGTTGTTGTTATTTGGTTCATTCATTAGATATCTAATTGTAGAATGATCTGTGCGAATGAAGGTTTCATAACCAATGATATAATGTCTCAATTTATTAATGGCATGCACAACAACTAAAAACTCCTTTTCTGTTATAGTGTAATTTAACTCTGCAGGAGTCAAATTATTGCTTGTGTAGTAAATGGCATAAGGAGTTAAATATTTTTGTCCTAATACAACTCCTAAAGTTGCATCTAAGGCATTAGTTGAAATGTGAAAAGGTAGTTTCGAATTTGGTCCTCTTAAAATGGGTGCTTCATAAATCTTTTCTTTCAATGTTTCAAAATCTTTTTAGCAGCCAGAATTTCAGATAAATTCATAGTACTTTGTAAGCAATTTGAAAAGTGGAGAGACTATCTTTGTAAAGTTTTTTATAAATCTTCTATAATAACAAGTAAAACCAAAAAAAATTCTAACATCTATTTGACAAGTTGGAACTAATAATTTAGAAATAACTTCCACTTTAGATGCATCCACTCTAATTCCATTTCATGAAATATGGTGTCCTAAAACAATTCCCTCGGTGAACATCATAAAACATTTTTCATGGCTTAATGAGATATTTGCTTCTTTACATTTAATAAGAACTTTTGTCAAAATTTTTAAAGCTTCTCCAAAAGAGTTTCCATAGACAGTGAAATCATCCATGTAAACTGTAGAAATTCCCACTATTGATCACCTGATAATGCAATATACTAAAGCAAAATACTAGATCTACTTCTACAATCAAACTTTGCGGAAGCTTAATCAATTTGAGCTAGATCAATCAGAACACATATAACAAAGAAGAAGAAATCATACACATGAAACACAGAAGAATACTCCAGGGAAAGCCTCAACTACAAACCCCGATCTTTGTATTATCATACAAGTAGAAATATGTCTGGATTACACAAAGCTTTAGCTCACAAGCTATCCAGCTCTCGTACAATCCCTCTGCTGCTCATATACAGTCAAAGGCTTCTCACAAAACTTCTCCTCTGCTCTCCAAGCCTCCTATTTCCCTGCGGAGTTTCTCCCGGGGTCTAATGTTGCTTCCTGTGTGAATTAACCTCTCACACAACACATCAAACTCAAAAATAATTGTGCAGTCCTGAAGGAGATAATTCCTTCTGCATGGATGAGTTTCCTATATAGGAAAAATCCTCTAACTGATAGTACATTGTCCCTTCCTCTGATCTCAACTAGGTCTTTGTCTGAACTAACATGCATGAGTTATTTATGAGAGAATATTCAGTTATCTGAAGTGCAGCAGTTACATGCATGCATGCATTAACTAACTGAACTCACAATTAGTTCAACAAACTATTTGAACTAATCTAACTGGACTTAACTCAGTTAACTGAGCTAACTAATTATAACTCAAAGTACAACTCATCTCGATCTCCTTTAATCAAGGGATAACTTCCTCAATCAATGGAGAAATTGTTGCATGTCTTCACATATACTTCATGTTTGATTTTCTACAACTAATTAACTCAGGATGAATTAATTAATCATTTTACAAACAACTACTAAGATCAAATTCGAATTTTACTTCTCAATTTTAGTTCAGGGACTAACTAAAATTGGAATCTATCCCAAAATACTATTTATAGCAATGTTATTTTAGCATTTCCATTTTTTCATTCTTTGCTGCTATATCCAGCACTAGTACTTGAGATGTTATTTATAACATTTCTATTTTTAGCATTTCTTGTTGCCATTTTCAACACTCCCTCTCAACAAGAAAGGTATTCAACTCAAACCCGATCCTGAACCTTTGGAATGTTCTACATGTAACACTTCTCCCAAGTGTTGTTGCTTCGGTAACTTTAGAAACAAAAAAATATCCCAACTGACCTCCATGTTGGGCTAGAAACATCCTCTGATGTTGAACCTTCCTCTGCTGCTGACAAGTGATCCCTCTGTAAACTCTGAGCTGCTGGAACACTCCATGCATCTTGCATCGTTGCACATCTCTTAGTGCCATCCTGTACTGGTGCAACACTCATGTGCCTCTCGCATTGTTGCAGCCTGCTAGCTCTACACTGTCTTGGGATTCTTGCACTTTAGCTCTCTCTGTCGCTCCATCCGCATCTGCCTCTACCCACTCATCCAGTCCTGCTACTCCTCATCAAGGCTCCCGTAGCAAGGTCTAATCAAAGAGGTTGGGTACCTCAATGATCCTGCCCCTATTCTAGCCTTCTTGGGACTGTCACTCCACATCACCCTACCTCCGACCTGGAGGTATGGATGCATGTGATCCCTCAGCACACTTGACTCGAAATTTCCCCCTACTGGAGGTCTCTGCATGAGTGGATGCCTCCACTCGATCTCCTCTCGGCTTCTCTAGTTGTGGCTGCTCCACAACCTCCTAAAGTTGCTTCATCAATTATGGCTCCTCCACAATTGTCTGAGACTTCTTCTGGCGCTGCATGTTGAGAGGTAATGTACTCTCCCTCTCAACCATCAAGTCTCCATCAGTAGCCTTGCTGCTCAAGGCTTTGCATGCATCTTGAACCTCAAGAGCATACAAGTTCTTGACTCGTGAACCGATCTGCTTCACCTGTCTCGTGGTGATATGTCTAAGGAAAACCTTTCCCTTACTAAAGACTACATCATAGCCTTTGTCTTCCAGCATTCCGATCGATACCAAGTTTTTCCTCAGTCCTAATACATACTTCACATTTGTCAAGGTAATGTGAGCTCCATGCTCCCTCTGAAAAACAACTGTGCCTACTCCTGAGACACTATACTTTTCATCATTACCCATCGCTATGAGTATCTAGAGATATTTCTCCTCCAAGATATTGAACAAACTCTTATTGTCGGTCATGTGGAACGAAGCTCCACTGTCAAGAAACCAACCACATCCCACCATGGATGAAACCATGCATGCGAAGAGGGTGAAATCCAGCTCAAACTGTGAGGCCAATGCCTCACCTTCAAATCCTTCCTTGGATCCCATCTTGGATTTCTTCAATGGACAATTTGTTGCAAAATGGCCCACCTCATGACAATGAAAGCATCACACTTTTGATTTGTCAAACTTCTTCCCACCATAGGAAGAACTCGATTTGGGATGAGAATCCTTCTCCTTCCCTATCTTTGCCTTACTCACTAAGGCACAATTTTCTTCATCCTCCTTGGATGAAGAACCATCTCTGGTGCTTCTCCTTATCTCCTCCTGCATCAGATCTGACCAAAATCGTTCCCAATCTGGCAGTTTCTCTCTTCCATTTACCAAGTCTTGATAGCTATGCCAGCTCTTAGGAAGACCGAGGAGAGCAAGACTTACCATGTCATCATTAGTTGTCGTGATCCCTACAGTTCCAAACTCATCCCTACAGGTGGTGAGCTTGTTTAGATATGTAGAGATCATGTCGCCCTTTTCTCACTTGATTTTCCAAAGCTTGTCTTTCAGCGCCAGCTTCCTCTTATTGTTGTTGTTATGATATAGATCTTTCAATGTTTTCCACATTGAAAATTTTGTCTCCTTCCCATGGATACTCAAGACTATGTGGTCTTGAACTCCCTCCAGAAGGATTCTCCTCACTCTAACCACACATTTCTTCCATTCCACCAATTCTGTAGCATTAGCTATTGTTGCCTTGGGTACTTCTTGATCAATGAAGTCCTTTAGATCGTTGTCCTCTAATACTGCTTCCATGCGATCCTTCCAAGCTATATAATTCGATTTGCTGTCAAGGGCATACTCGAGTCTTAAACCGTTGAACACCATTGGTGAAATTTGAGATGTGATAAGAATTCTAATTCTATAATCAGGAACTTGAAACTTCGAACTTCTCCCTACTTTGTATATTGTTCTTCGCTTTGATCACCTTTGCTCTGATACCATGTAGAAATTCCCACTGTAGATCACCTGATAATACAATTAATAAAGCAAAATACTAGATCTACTTCTACAATCAAACTTTGCGGAAGCTTCATCAATTTGGGCTAGATCAATTAGAACACATATAATAGAGAAGAAGAAATCATACACATGAAACGCAGAAGAATACTCTGGGGAAAGCCTCAGCTAAAAACCCCGATCTTTGTATTATCATACAAGTGGAAATATGTCTGGATTACACAAAGCTTTAGCTCACAAGCTATCTAGCTCTCAGTACAATCCCTCTACTGCTCATAGACAGTCAAAGGCTTCTCACAAACCTTCTCCTCTGCCCTCCAAGCCTCCTATATCCTTGTGCAGTTTCTCTTGGGGTCCAATGCTGCCACCTATGTTAATTAACCTCTCACACAACACATCAAACTCAAAAATAATTGTGCAGTCCTGAAGGAGATAATTCCTTCTGCATGGATGAGTTTCCTATATAGGAAAAATCCTCCAACTGATAATACATTGTCCCTTCCTCTGATCTCAACTGGGTCTCTATCTGAACTAACATGCATGAGTTATTTATGAGAGAATATTCAGTTATCTGAAGTGCAACAGTTGCGTGCATGCATGCATTAACTAACTAAACTCACAATTAGTTCAACAAACTATTTGAACTAATCTAACTAGACTTAACTCATTTAACTAAACTAACTAATTACAACTCAAAGTACAACTCATCCTGATCTCCTTTAATCAAGGGATAACTTCCTTAATCAATGGATAAACTGTTGCATGTCTTCACATAGACTTCATGTTTGATTTTCTACAACTAATTAACTCAAGATGAATTAATTCATTATTTTACAAACAACTGCTAAGATCAAATTCAAATTTTACTTCTCAATTTTAGTTCAGGGACTAACTAAAATCGGAATCTATTCTGAAATACTATTTATAGCAATGCTATTTTTAGCATTTCCATTTTTACATTCCTTGTTGCTATATCCAACACTGGTACCTGAGATGCTATTTATAACCTTTCTATTTTTAGCATTTCTTGTTGCCATTTTCAACATAAACTTCTACACAATCATGAATTAGATTAGAAAAAATGCCTAAAATTTCCCTTTGGAATGTTGCAGGTGCATTACATAAGCCAAAAGGAAGTACTTGGTAAGCATAGGTTCCCCATGGACAGGTAAAAGTAGTTTTATATTGATCTTTTGGAGCTACTTGGATCTGGTTATATCCAATAAAACCATCCAAGAATGAAAAATACTTTTTCCCTACCAATGTATATAAGACTTGATCTATAAAAGGAAGTGAAAAGTGATCTTTTAAAGTAGCTTTATTCAATTCCCTATAATTAATGCACACTCTCCATTTTCCATTCTTTTTCGGAACAATTACCAATGGTGAAATCCATTGGTTGTTTGATATTGGATAAATGAAATTCACAATTACCAATTTTTGTGTAATTCCTCTTTAACAATTTCCCTTAGATTTGGATTCATTCTCCTTTGGGGTTGTCAGACTAGTCTAACATTTTATTCAATATAGACATGATGCATACAAGTGTTAAGATCAATTCCTTTCATATCAATGTATTTTCATGCATAAGCAGAGGAGTGTTCTGGGAACATCTTTATTAATTCTTTCTTTTGAGATTCTTCTAAATTATCATTAATATTCAAAGTTTTCCTTGGAAAATTTTCTGTTAAAGAATTGCCAAATTTCTCCATAGAATGTAAAAACATTTGACGAGATGATAGATATTCAATACTACATTGTTCTTGAAAACTTTGACCATATTCACAATATGATGAAGATTCATTATTTTCCATTAAATTTAAAATCTGGTCTTCTTCATCTATTTGTGAAGTAGCAAATATTGGTCGTATATCAATATTATCATCTATCCATTCTTCAATTTCTACTTCTATTGTTGTTTTTGCAAGACAATATAATGTGAATTTCTTTATTGAACTTCCGTCAGAGATAAACATATCACCAAATCTACAACTTGTAAAAGCATCAGTTGTAGCTAACTATGGTCTTCCTAGAATCAATGGGTGTCCTTCTAAATTATTCTTGGGTGTCAATATCATAAAGTCAACAAGATATTCCCAAGAATTAAGGATACAAATATATCTTCTAACTGTTAGGATATTCCGACACATAGGAAATAGTTAAGTTCAACTTGGTCTAGTATAGAGTTAGGTATAGAGTTAGGTAAAGTGTGTTTCTTTACCGTTGTACATTTTGTAACTTACAATTCGACGGTCACGATATGTAGTGATCCATTCTCTCCTCGGTATACCGACACTTGATCCGTGGCTTGACACCCGATTGGTCCATGAATTCTATTTAAAGCGCATGGAGGGTCATTTGTAGGTTAACCGTGCACGAGAGAAGCTTATGTAAATTTTCATTCTTTTATTAATAAATTGCTTGTAGTAGCCACGTTGGCGCAGGCCGTGGACTGTTTCCCTCTC